>JAOQMM010166981.1:0-10554 GCA_027563515.1 Erythroxylum platyclados | reverse complement strand
TAAGAAAATTTATTTATTATCTATACACTCATAAATCATTATATTAATTACAATTATTATCTATAAATTCATATAAAATTATAATAATTACCATATATAATTATATTTATTGCAATATAATTAAAAAATAATTACAATATAGTAAAAAATGGAAATCAATAGTAAATATTAATATCATATTCTTAAAAATCAAATTTAATATTTTTGATAATGATTGTAAGTCTAAAAAAAATTTAGTTAACAACAATTTCATTTCAAAAATTTATAAAACTAAAAACACAAAATTAATTTATATTATATATAAATTTATACTTTTTATTAAACTCTTTTAAAATATATCATTTGATAATTTTATGTGGAGTCACAAAAATCTATTTATTATATAAAAATTCTATAATATTTTATAGAAATCATATATTACAAAAAATTTACTAAATATAAATATATATATATATATATGAAAAGAAAAAACTTCCTTTAGTTGCACTTATAAGAAAACATCACCAAAGGACAACAATTTGGTGATGAATTTATTAATTTGTCACTAAATATGTCCTTTGAGCGATGATTATGTGAGATCGTTGCTAGAGGGTGGTTTACATTGGCAACGATTACCGAAAATCATTAGCAATTGTTTAACTTTTGGCTATATTTTTTTTGAAATCATTGTCAAATGTTGCAACATTTTAAAAAATTACACAAAAATGACATCGTTTGTTCAACAAAAAAAGACACCATTTTTGTTTTAGTTTAAACGAAAACAACAAAGCCTCCCTCCCATGGTTATCTTCTTCATTTCTTCCTCTGCGCTTTTCTTCTTCCATTGTCGTCATCGTCATCTTTTTCATTTCTTTGTCTTCATCGTCGTCTCCATTTAATCATTGGTTGAGTTAAGTGGTCCATCCTTTGCACTCTATTTTATCAGTTAATGGTGACATTGTTGTATTTGGGTATCATTTTTTGCTAGGCTTTGTTTTCTCTTTGTGTATGTTTTGGTTTGGCTGATGGTAAATGTGTGTTGTGATAATAATGAAGATGATGAGATGGGTAATACGTCCAAAATGGCAGATTGAAGCTGAATTTGGATTAGGAAGCTTGTTTGAGTATTACATATATCATGCTTGATGAAAGTCTTATTAGAGTTTTTTTTTCCCTTACTTTTTTTAATTGTTTCTAACAAATCAGTAGTATGTTATTGGATTTGAATTGAATATTAAAACTTGGGATTTCTTACATAAGTGGGAATTAAATTCTTGATACTTAGTTTAAAATTCTATGGCATGCAACAGTCTCATTTCTAATTTAATTAATAAGGTTTTATGTTTTTTGAAACATTCTGAAAGAATTATATGAGTAAAGGCTCTGACATTTTCTTTCCCTATAGTACTGTAACTTCATCACGTGTTTAAAAGATTAGATGCTTATGTAATGCACGTGTAGGGTAGTTCAATACACTTATATATTGTATGATTCATGAAAAACATTTCCCTAGACTTACAGATTGTTGATGATTGAGTTATGTTAATGCTTTATGTTAATAACTAAGTTATGTTAATGTTTGAGTTACTATGATGCAGATTGTTGATGTATGAGTTATGTTAATACGGATTGTTGATGGCTGAGTTATGTAAAGCAGATTGTTGATGCTTGAATTACGTTAATGTGGATTGTTGATGTTTGAATTTTAGATATCCATTATAATGGCACCTGGTAGAAACAAAGGGAAGAAAGTGTCAAGTATCGAAATTGTTCCTACCCACCAATTACCGGATTAATCAATTCCTATCCAACAACAACAATCGACCTCATCTAGCAATGAAGCAAGTCAGTAAGAACCTCCATCTGCCTCCACTAGTATAGAGGGATCTTCAGTTTTGTTAATCTTTAACACCTACAAATTGACTTATGCTCAAATATATATTTACATGTTTGATGTGTATTTTCTTATCATTATTCATTTGTTTTCAAGTTCGAATATCAACATTAAAAAAAGAGGTAGAGGTATAATTAGAGGTTGTGAATTGCTACGAATGAATTTTGCAATGAAAAATAAGTTATTAGTATATATTGATAGTTCGCAAGGTCATCCTTTAGACAAGATTCAATCAAAAAAATTATCTAGTGAGTTGGGAATAATTGCCAGAACTGAATTACCTTGCCTAAAGCATACCAAGGAGTTGAACGAAGATAACTTTTTAGAGAATGTTTTGGATAAAGTTTCGGTAAATTTGCAACTTATTTAACTATATGAAATTTTGTTTCATTTATTTTAAGATTAATTACACTTTTACTTATTGTTGGCAGATGAAATCGAATATTGTTGATATCGACAACTCTATTGTTTCAAATTGTGTCACTTCACTATTGAAACAAAGGACTAGGGATCATCATTATCAACTACATCAGTATTAAATTTTTTTTCCATCTGATGAGGAGACAAAGAGACATGTTCCGGAATGGATGTCTCAAGAAAATTGGCACAATTTATGTGATTATTGGGTCTCTCCCAAAGTTTAGATTTGTTTTCTTTCCCTTCATATTTTTCCCATTAATCTTGTTAGATGATTAAATGACTATCTTTTTTTTTCTTTATTTAGGAAAAATATGAGAAGGCCAAGGTAAACAGAGGAAAAATGAAAACTCCTCACAACAAAGGCTCCAAACCAATGGTTGTCGTGCGAAATAAATATGTAAGATATTCGTTTCTAAGTTATAATTATATCAATAAACACTATAATATGTATTATGTATATGCATTTTGTTTTAATAAAACAGAGTGAGAAGGAACTACATAGACAAGAGTGTGATAGGATCACATTCTACAAACTCACTCACTATAAGAAAAGTCAAGGGTGGATGTCTGAAGAAGCACAAAATAACTATGTAAGTATAAAAATTTGTTTAAATTTTAAGTCTATTTATTTTTGTAGTACTAGCTAATAATATTTACATTGAATATTGATTTTCTTTTTTTAATTTTAGAATAAGATGCAAGATTTGCTACAAACATTAATGTATGAGGGAAATGAGGCAACTGTAGAACACATTTACAACAAGGTGCTAGGTACACGATCCGGATATATCAAAGGTTGGGATTTGGCCTTAAGCTAATTGCTTCATCCTCATTACGACCAGAATACGTTCAATGTCTTGAAGAGGAAAACAAGTCTCTTAAAAAAAAGTTGGCCAAGAATGAAAAGTACTAAAAAAATTACTTGGCTAGGATTATGTAAACAATGAAGATGAAAACGAGTCTGAGTAAGTATTTTTAAAGTTGTAATTAAAATCTTATACACGAACAAATTTAATGATATTTTATTTTTTATATACAATGCTTCTAATTATTAATTATTTTTGTATACTTTTTATAATAAATTAACAACAAAAAATCTAAACATTATATACAATAATATGGATTCAAAATGTCACAAATAATTATAATTCAACATAGTATATCATTTTGGGAAAATGTATATTAAAATTTTGAATATATTTTACAAAACGTAGATGAAAATCTTTGCCTACGTTTCTTGTAAACGTAGTTAATAACGTTTAGCTACGAAAACTAGGCGTAGCAAAAATTATTAGCGATGATTTCTAAAAACATCGCGAATAGTTTTTCGTAACGAAAATAAAATGTGGGAAAAAAACTATTAGCGACAATTAGCTAACAATGTTGCCTATAATGTTCAGCTACCGGGACTTGACGACATTTTTGGCGACGAGTATAAATCTTTGCTAATGATTATTAGCGAAAATTTTGGGACTTCTAAAGATGAAATTTTTCTTAGCCAAATATCGTTTCTGTTGTAGTGTTGGTATATATGTCAATAAATGATACATAAAAGTGGTATTTTAAAATCTTGTACATTTTCTATAATTAAAGGATGGATCTTTGTTTTTAATTGATTTTTCAGGTTTTTATGGTTTGTATTTCATATTTTTATAGTTATTAGACTAATATGTTTGACAATTATAAAAAATTTCCATTATATTGAGAGATTGAAATTAACATTATGACTTACATTTAAATAAAAAGATATTATATATATCTTTTGAACAAGTTAGGGCAAAATCAAATAACTATGAAATGACTATATTAAAGACAATGGCATATAAACCGAGATGAAAATGAAAATTAAAGAGGAAATATGAGCAGATTCTTGAAATTGATTCCATGCTGCTCAACGTTTTGATTAGGAAGCATAATATTAAGTACAACTGCTCAATTAGTCATATATTTTCTTGAAATGAAATGCTCTCGACTTCCCCACTGATGCTTTTCACTTCCCCACTACATGGCACTTCATGCAACAGTTCCGGGTAAGCTACTACATCTCCTTCCTCTCCTCCAACTTAGATCCTCCTCTACTCATCTTCAACCTTGCTCTTCCTTCTTACTTCCTGCATTTTCTCTTGACACTTCCAGGGGCACTTTTGTTCCCCTACAAATTATACATTTCCCGCTCCCATCCCTTTCTTTTTTTGCACCTTTCTTTTCAGTTGTTCTTTCCTGCCAAAGCTTTTTTTTTTTCCTTTCTTAGCTCTAATCTCTGATCATGCTGACTTTAGCCACCTCTCCTCATGAGAAATTCCCAGCTCTGCCCTCCTCCACTTCCCTTCCACCCTTCCTCACCCAGCCTTAAACTAAACCCATCCCCACCACACCACCCGAATCCTCTGCCCTACGGAGGAGTTCGAAGCAAGTTGCTAGAGATCACCACACTTTGAGTCTTACCTTTAAGCCTCCCATGGAAAAGGATGGTAAATTGATAGTCTATCCAGAGATAAAAGTCCTTAAAGAAGGAGCTCGTCGTTGGGAATCTACCCTCGTTGGCTTCTTCTTTGATCATCGTCCCCCCTTCTGAGTCATCCAAAAATGGCCTCATCGAGCTTGGCAAAGCAAAGGCATAAACAATATGCTACTCACTGATGATAAACTTATACTGTTCACCTTTAACTTAACCTCTCAAGCTCATAAAATCCTAGTGGAAGGCCCTTGGCATGTTGGAAACCAACCTTTATTTTTGCAATTCTAGAAATCGAGGTTAAATTTAGACTCTATCAAGGTCCAAAACATCCCTTTGTGGATCCACTTCCACAATATCCATCTTGAATACTAGAAAACTTATGGCTTAAGTGCTCTTGTGAGTTTCATAGGAAAACCCCTTTGCATTAATGAAACTACTGCTAAGAGAAAAAGAGTGGGATATGCTCGTATCTGTGTTAGTGCCAACATCTCTAATGAACTTCCACCTGACATTCTATCACGACCCGGATCTACATCGAGCCCGTGATAACCTCTGCATACCCAGGCTAAGAGTACACACGATACCCTTAACTCGACTATGCAAGGCTTACCAGTATCATTCGCATCAGATTCATTTAACATTTTTTTTAAAAAAATGGACAACACAACGGCTGTATTTTGAAGATCCCAAAATAAAATGTAACACCTGTAAATCAGTTATAAACACACTTCTATATTCACATTAAAAGTCTACCACAACTTCTGGACTTTTAAGTCCACTCAAGTGCAATCTCAACAAAAAAAGAAAGATTCATACATAAGGTCTTTTACAATCCACTAGTCAGTCAAGAGTTTATTTACAAAATCATAAAGCATATTTACATAACTAACTTAACAACAGCTCATGAGCCACTATACAACAAAAGTACAAAAATAGAGACTACCCACGTATGGTAATATCCTGACAATGTCTAAAAACCACACAATCCATTCGAAGCTTCAAGCTCACCAAATTAACCTGCATGGTTGGAAAATGGAGGGGATGAGTAAACTACATACTTAGTGAGCAGGAAAAAGCATATGTCACAAACAGAACTCGATACACACCAAAACAATTCAGATGACTTAAGGATGGGTTTTTCACGCCTCTAACATGCACATAATCACTCATAAAGTGAACATGCATGAAATAAAAACACATAGGCCCAGCCTATGACTCAACACATGCTGGTTAGGAACCACATCGGCCTAGCCTATTAATCACTAAAAATCAACCCTCTCATTGCCATACTACTTTACTGTCATTCCTTCAGTCTTTTATTTTGACCACTTCTCTCCTTCACATCCATTTAGTCTTCTTACTTATCAGCGTAAAACAATTGGATTTCTTAGAGCTTTGTTTGGTATCATCATTACCTATCTTTGACGACTATCAATAAACATACCAAGTTGTGGCGGCATCTTTTGCATCTTTAAAACCAAGTTCCATCAACATCCATTCTTAACTCATCCAATTCATTTTGAGCTAATCTTTTCTAATTTGGGAGTTTTTAAAAATACATAAATCTATCTTAAAATTATTAAGTAATTTCCATTTCTTTCATGAGATCTAAATTGTTTGTACTTTCAATCTCAATAAAATTCATTTAGGTTGCATAAAATTATAATTTCAACATTTTAGGGTTTCATGATTAGAAAATTTTCAATTAATTCTTCAAATTGATGCTTCTTTGGTGAAATTGAAAGCTTAATTAAGTTTATTTAACTCCTAATTAGCTCTTTTCATCCTTAATTTTGATTTAATTTGATTATTGGGCATCTTTATTATTTTATTTGGGGTTTTTGAATTTATCTAAAAGTTTATGTCCTTTTTTAAAATTAGTAGTTGGTTACTGTAATTAGAAGTGTATTTGAAATGTTACATCACTTAATTTTTTTAATTTATCAGTTCATTCTTTAATTGAATTTTCAACATTTACACAATGAAAAAAATTGGAGATTATTTAAATTAGGCACAATTGAGGATATTTCTATCAAATTAAAACTATCTAACCATTATTTTCAACATTAGCAGTTCATATAAACTCTTTCTTGATTGATTTTTTTTTACTTTGATCAATTTTGTCGTTAATTCAATTCTAACTGTTTAGTCAACTTCATATATTTATTACACTTTAACCTTTGAATTTTCATACATAAAGTGGATTTTATTTTTGAGGTTGATTATGGATAAAAGTTTATGGAATCGACATTTTGAAATTTTATAGAAGTGTTTTTCCTTGTAGGTTATTCTTTGATCCTTCATAAAAGTTGGTACCCTTACCCATGCATACATCTTAGAGCTTCGTACCTCCTACTTCTTATTCCTATAGTTATAAGTCGAGGAAACTTCTCTTCTTTTACATTGAAAGAGCTTGTTGTTCCCTCAACTTATCGCTCTTATAGTTATAGGACTCTTTCTAAATGTGAAAACCTCCAGAGCCTTAATAAGACCCAGAGGACTTATGAGAGATCTCTTACTCCATGTCCACCTTCACTTGCATCTATTTATGTGGATAAGTCCTTTGACATTCACTTTCCTCAGTTTTCTAATTATAGTTTTCGTGCATTACAAAAAAATCGTGTTTTTTCTCTTACTTGGTCAGACCAATTTAAGGAGTATTGTTTTATTTACTTACTTATTGGTAAGGGTAACAATCTTGCTTACCAAGACTTATTGAGTAATCTTACAATTGTCGTATTATTCTAACCTTAAATCTCGTAAAAAGTTATGATGAAACCTTATCTTTTCTAAAGTCCAAGGTATAGAAATTCACCTCATCAATGATTTCATTAATGAGATTCTAAGTATTCCCATTCCCAAGGATTCTGCCTATTAGAATTGCCTTACTAAATATTAGCTTTGACCTTACTTTATGTATGATAGAGTCATAACTATCTTTGAGTTAGATGATAGTTTAAAAGTCATTAGAAAGTCAAAATTTATTTATGGCATCAAATTCATTCCTTGTTTCTACCATCTTTTGATCAAATATAACTTTATCTCTGCTAGTGGACACTTTAACTTTTTAGGTCATGATGATTTTTATTTTCTTTTTACTCTAATGATAGATGATAATATTCATCTCAACCACTTTATTCTGCATAATATGATCAATTTCCACTATACTAAGAAACAGAATCAACATGCCCCATATACCTTCATCCTTAGCCTTATCTTTTGACATTTTAAAATTACATCCACTAAAAATGAGTTTGATTTAAACTTCTTCTTTGATTATGCCACTCTTCATTGTATGGGTTACTAGTATTTGATGAACAAATAACTAAACCCCATTACTGACAATAGATACAGTAGTAGCCTACTAATGATGAGGCTCCCACACACGACACTGATGCTCATAAGCATTTCATAAGTTATATTGTTGAGTTGCCTATAGATGAAGAGGCCACCACCTTAAGATCATACCATAACTTTACAATTTGTTCTTAAAGATGAGTTTGATTTTAACTTCTTCTTTGATTATGACACTCTTCATTGTATGGGTTACCAGTTAGTTGATGAACAAATAACTAAACCCTATTAGTGAAAATAGATACAGTAGCAGCCTATTGATGATGAGACTCCTAGCTGCCTATTGATGATGAGACTCCCATACATGACACTGACATTTATAAGCATTTCATAAGTTATATTGTTGAGTTTCCTATAGATGAAAAGGCCACCAACTTAAGACCATACCATAACTTTACAATTGGTTCTTAAAGACAAGTTTGATGTCAACTTCTTCTTTGATTATGCCACTCTTCATTGTATGGGTTACTAGTTAGTTAATGAATGAATAATTAAACCATATTAGTGACAATAGATACAGTAGCAGCCTACGGATGATGAGACTCTTACATATGACACTATCACTTATAAGCATTTCATAAGTTATATTTTTTTATTTTCCTATAGATGAAGAGGCCACCACCATAAGATCATGCCAGAACTTTACAATTGGTTCTTAGTTTGATGCTCTTAAGGCTTATATTACTTTACTTTAAGGTAAAGTTCCATCTAAGATTTCGTCGAGGACCTTCATATTATTTCATTTTAGATTTCCTTCTCTAGATAGTTAATTTCCTTTTGATGCTTTCAAAAAGCAAGATAGTAGTGATATACTTGAAATTGTAATTTTCTTAATATTGATGAAAGAATAATTTTTAGATATCTTCATCTTCTTATATAATTTTCAGATATGTTCATCTTCTTATAGTTTATGATCATGCCACTTGAAGTTTGTTTTTATTTTGTTTAATTATACTTATAATTGAATGGAAAATAGTTTATCTCTTAATCTTTAAGATTTTCATGATACATAAGTTAAGTAGGAGTCAAATATTCATATTGCTTTGATATAAATAAATTATATGTGCTTAAATGGTTAATTTCATTATTGACTTTCTAATATCATAACATGTTTTTTCAACGTAAAAAAGGTGAGATTGTTGAGCTAAAAGAGGTTCCAATCTATGTTTTGGTATTAACAAAGTATAACTAGTACCAATGATTTATTTTTATGATGACTTAAAACAAAGCAATATGAATCAAAGTCAAGAAACAACTTTTTAATACCATAAAGAGAAATCCATAAACTTGAATTTTATTTAAGTCAATGATAAGAACAAGAGCAAGGCACAAACAAGTCCATAAATTCATTTGTAATTTTCTTTTTTTCTTCTACTTGGTTACTTTTATGCTTTAGGGTCTCTTCATATATAAGCATATCATGTTTTAAAATTAATGCATAAATCTTTTCAATTGTTAAAAGGAATTAGGGTTTTGATTTTAAAGAAAATCCCCTTATATCTTAAAAAAATAGAAACTTTTGAAATGATTTTGGATCAAGTCTTTACCAAAGATATATAGTTTGGTCCTTAAAAGAACTTTAAAAATGAACCTCATTTTTAAGTACATTGGTTGACCAATGTTTGAGTACGGTAAACCACTATCACTTGAGTGTTGGTAAAAATGTGTACCATTATATTATATGTCATATTGGTCCATCAATGTCACTATTATTAGCCATTACAATGACTAGTTTTATGTCTAATGATATCTGGAGGTCGTAGGAATAGATACTTAGGTATTCTGGTTGTTAGAATTCTTTACAACATTTGGAAGTTGTAATGACACATTTTAAAAAGTTTTTAAGCATTTACAATCATTCATTCATTAATTGTGAAGTGATTGTGAGCATTTGAGCATTAAAGTGAATAAATAAGGTTTATTCAAGTTATAAAGATCATTTGGGGTTATTTTATGGTATTGATTGATCTAAGAAGAACTATGATTGCTTTTCACATTCAAAGAAAATTATAATAAAGACTACTGTAAAGAGATTCATCTTTACCTTGTTGGGAAAGAAGAGTTTAATAAAATCCTAAAAGAGACTTAAGGAATGGATGTAGACAAGGATATTTTATGGAACTACTATAAATTTATTTTTCAATTTCTCTTCCCTACATTCTTTACATTATTCTTAGTTATATGATTGAGATTGATTAAATTACCATTTCATATTATTGTTTAATTTAAAATCAATCAAGCTTTCTTTTTATGTTTTAAAACACTCTAAAAATTCACCAATACCCAATTCACCCCCCCCCCTCTTTTTGGTTGCTATTAGGGACCAACATATTCTTTAACTTTTTGATATAAATAAAAACATATAAGTTGAAATGTCTTAGCTTTAAGAGAAATCCCAGGAAAAAGAAACGAAAGAGAGAGGAGGAGAGAGAAAGTTCCACCAGATCGG
>JAOQMM010166943.1:0-10555 GCA_027563515.1 Erythroxylum platyclados | reverse complement strand
ATACCGTTCTCCTGCTTGTATTGCCGCTCGACTGATCGCTGTTTTGTCCTAGACCCAAGCCCCTTCAGATCGGCCTTGCGCAGTAATCGGCGTCGCCGCTGCACGAGCCTCACGTCCTGACGCTTGAGATCGATCCTGATCTCGTGGCTGCTTTCGGGGAGCGGATCCACGCCGCCGTCGAGGACGATGAGGGTCGCTCCGCGCCTTGCCGGGTCCAGCCTGTAGATGAAGGCCGATGGCGGTTCGCCCGATAGATGAGTTATGCACCCGGCGTAGCAACGCAATGGTCCAGGAAGATCGTTGAGTGCGTCGGGATCGAGCAGCAGTCTGCCTCGGGTGTCGACGATTCCCAGTCGCGCCTCTTCCGCCTTCGTGATCGCTTTGCGCATCATGTCGACGTCCGCGAGATCGAACATGTAGCCCCGGGCCTGATCCAAGAGCTCGGTTTGACTGCCGAACAGCGCCCGGACGTCGCGGACGATGCTGGCGCTGGTCAAGACGCTTGCCGGATCGAGCAGCGACAGCGCCCGATGGACGATCAGGTCCTGCCGCCTCCGTTCCTGCGCAGCCTTGAGATCCTCGTCGCCGATCAGATCGAGGGCGAGCTGCTGGGCGCGACCAAGCGAGACCCTCTCGTGCGCTAATCGTTCGGCGATCTCGGGTGGTATCTCGTCGATCTGCGGAATCCGCCCGCGCGATAGCGTCAACAGCATGATTTCATCGAGTTCGGCCCGGACGCGCTCGCTGACGTCCGCTGCCGCAACCTTCAGCGCGGCTCTGGGCCGCTGCGACTTGAAGGCGCTGGTCGAGATCCGTCTGCTCGTCCGTCGTGCCAGCAGATAGTCCGCTTGATCTTCCGGCCGGCGGAATATGAAGAAGATGCCGGGCGCGGCCGCGACGGGCTCAACCCCTAGAGCACGGGCGAGTTCGCTCCTGAGTTCGGCGTGCTGATAGTATTTCTGGAACGTGCCGCGGGATGTCAGATAACCGTCCCCGAACGGTTTGAGGCCATCGACTGGGACTTGGCCGACGATCATAGTTGAGACGGCGAGCACCGACCTAGTCAGCGCCCATGCCTGCCGGAGGGCGTTCGCTCGCTCCGCGGGTTTCTCGATGACGTTGAGCACGAACCCGAGATTAACGACGTCGGCGTCGATGAGCGGGCGGTCGGGTGCGAAATGTGGATCCCATCCCACGGCGTCTATTCCGCCAGCTGCTAGGGCCCGCAGGTCGTCTCCCTGACCGCAGCCGTAGTCGAAGATCGAGACGCCCGGTCGCAGCAGGCCCGTTCGCACCAGCAGTGCGACAGGCTGGGACAGCGCGTGCCGCACCATTGCGGTGCGGTGTCTCGCCACTTCCACTTCGACCGGCGCGCTCATCGCGACCGCGTCCATACCTCGGACAGGTCCAGGTCTCGAAGTCGGTCCTGCCACGCGCGGCGCGTGCCGATGCGGTGCGGATGCACGAAGGCTCCCGCCCTCTCGAGCCGGCTCGTCAGTTCGGCCCAAGCGGCGCGACCGGGATGCTCAGGAGCGACCAGCAATTCCTTTCGATGGAGAATGGGCGGATTGGCTCGCTGGGTATAGTCGCGCTCGATCGCGATGGCGTCGGCCTCGATCGACGTGGACGTGAGGAGCGAGGGGAACGCGTCGGTCTCGAAGTCGGCGTAGGCGAGCAGCGACAGGTCAGTTGCGGCCAGCCGCACCACGTTCCACGATCGGCGCGTGACCCCACTTGCCGCTCGTATCCGGTCGCTGTCGGCGACGGACAGCAGGTGGATCGCCGAAACGTGCAGGTATCTTGATCCGCGGACCCGCTTCCCAACCAGCATGGCTCAGCCCTGCGCGACCGCCCGCGCGATCTGCGTGGCCTCGGAAGGACTGAGATATGGTGCCTGCGCATAGATCATGCCGCCGGGCTGATTGGCCAGCTTGGCAATCATGTGACCATGACCTAGCAGGCCTTCCGCGCCTGGTTCGTCGAGGATGATCTGCGAGTTGAGGCGGTTGGAGACCTTGAGCGCGATCTTGTTCCCCATATTCGCCTTGATCAGGCCGGGGAGCGCGTCCTTATCGGGCCGCTGGGTGATGAGGAACAGGTGTATGCCGGCCGCGCGCGCCTTACCGCTCAGACGCACGACGTAGTCGGAGACGGCGTCGCGGTATGCGGTGTCCGACTTGTCCGCCATCCAATCTGCGAGTTCGTCGTGGAAGAAGTAAATGCGAGGCAGCTTGTGCTCCTCGGATACCGTCTCGTTGAAGGCATCGATGTTTGGCAACTTGGTAGGCCCGAGGATCTGCGCGTAGCGCCGCTCCATCTCCTCGACGAGCAGTCGCAGGGCTTCGATGGCGTCGTTGGGCGTGGTGATGATTGGACCGTCGAGGTGGGGAACCTGCTCCAACCATCCATAGTCGATGCCGGCCTTCGGATCGACTAGCCGAACACGCGCTGCGGTCGGCGAGTTGGTGGCGCAGATGTCCAGCAGGAGGTTGGCGGTGAAGATGCCCTTGCCGCCGCCGGTCTCGCCGGCGATCAGGGTGTGCGGTCCGTGTTGAGGCTGGCCCGCGAACGCCTCCCCGAGATTTAGATAGAGGATGTCGCCCGTGTCCTCGCGCTCGCCGAGCACGAAGCTGGTGTTGCGGTATGGCGCCGTTGCTGGGAGCTGGCGGCGCTTCCACAGGTCGAGCGTGGGCAGGATCATACGGCCTTCGCGAGCGACCATGACCGCGACCTCGCCCCTGGCCGGACGGACGGCGACGATCTCAAGTCCGTGCGACGTTAGCAACGTCGAGCGACGCTTCTGCACAAGCTCGGTCGTCATCTCGTCGTTGCCGCGGAAGCGGATCAGCGCCGAGTTGGGGGTCAGTCGCGCGCCTACCGTCTCACAGGTCAGCCCGTAACCGCGCAGGGCGCCGCGCAGTTGCTTCTCGGTCGTTGCGAGCCACTGCTGACCGGCGATCTCCGCTACGGGAATGCCGCGCTCGGCGACGATGGCGGCGATGCCGGGCCGAAAGCCCGCCGCCGCTATGTTGATGGTCCCGTAGCCATCGTCTGCGCCGACCTCTGCGACCTCGGCCGACGGCGCCTTTTCGTTTTCGGCGACGGGCGCTTGGTTGGGGGCGACCTCGACCACAGGCTCTGGCTCGATGTGTTCGACGGCCGCTGGCTCGTGCACCTGTTCGCCGATGCTGAGGTGCGGCTCATTCGAAGGAGGTGCTTTGGGCAGCGGGGCCGAAGCGCGGGCCGCCCTGACGTCTTCGAGCAGCCCGGCGATCCGAGGACGTGATTGGAACACCTGCCGGAAGCCGTCTTCAAGGATCGAGGGCGGCGGGGCGTCGTCGTCGTCGTGCACGAAGATCAGCGACACGCCGTCGACCGAGATGCTCGCCGAGCCGTTACGGATGGCCTCCACCCAGCGTAACGCGTCCTCCTCGTCGTCCCTTTCGTCGAAGGAGCCGTGCTCCACCAGAAGGTCCGCGAGCTGTGCGGCGTGGATGTTCGTGTTGAGGTTTTCAGACGAGGCGTAGCGATCCGTGATCCGCTTGACGGAGGTCTCGGTCTGCACCCGCGACTTCGTCCGTGCGTCGGACCGATTTCCAAGCTCCACGTATTTGGCCTCGACGACCGTCAACGTGACGGCCACGCCATCCTCCCCGTCGCGTGCGCTCACCAGCAGCAGGTCCGCAACGGGGTCGCCGTTGGCTTGGCCGAGGCGCAGCTTGAAGTCGTCGAGGAAGAACCAGGCGAGCGGCGCGCTCCCCTCCAACGAACTTCGGACGAGCTGCTCGCTGAGCGTCAGTCCAATCAATTCAAGCGCAGCCTGGTCCCTGTTGGCGGCTCGCAGGACTATCTGCCCGGATAGGTCCGCCGCCCTGTCGATGAGGGAGCGGGCGATCGCCATCTCGTCGGATGGCATCCCGTTTGTGACGTTCGACACAAGACCGGCGATCCGCTGCGTGAGCGAACGCCTGTGCGCCTTCGTCGACACTACGAGGTTGTGGCGCGCTTCGTCGATGGGGACGGAGCGAATGACGCTGATGCCGTTCTGACGGAACAGGCGGCGATCCGCGATGCCGTCGAACGTCACCACCCAGTCGGCGATGTTGTGGGCGCGCTCGATGATCTCGGCGTTCTCCTCGTTCTCGAAAGAGATCTCCCTCAACGGCTCCCAACGATCGCGGCGGCTGGGGTCCTCGACCTCGTTGGGCACGACCTCCATCGCGAGATCGAGATAGGCCTGCAAGGCGGCAGGGCGCGTCGGCGACACCAACAGGACCTGGGTCCGGTTGTCCCCCGGCTTCTGGACCATGCGCCTCGAGGGCGCCGCGCGACAAGACTGATCGTAATCGGTCCATCCGCCGTTGGGCGGAGTGGCGGGCCGCCACCGGGTCTTGGCGTTGCGGGCGAAGACGTCCTGGAGGAAGGCCACGTCGAGCGGCTTGTTGTCGCTCTGCGACGTGACCAGCTTCTCCACGTCCCCGATGCCCACACGCAGGTTGGAGAGAAACTCCTTGGTCAGGTCCGCGCCGCCGCTCGACTCGAGTTCCCGCCCGATCGCCACGTTCTGTTCCGCATAGACCTGACGCAGGCGCCTCCTGTCGTCGCTCGCGATGATGAGGTCGCACCGCAGCCGCGTGTCCTCGTCGACCCGCCTCGCCAACCGCTCGGCGACGGCCGACGGCAGGTCCCTGCTGTCGGAATTGTATAGGACGACGGAAAAGTTGGCGACGTTGTGGGGGTGCAGCTCGAGATGCTCGGACAACACCTTCATCAGATTGTCAGCGGCCTGCCGCGTGTAGGCGCCCTGCTCGTCGCCGACGGTGTTCCGCTCCGCCACCGGTTCCGCGTATGAATATCCGTCGAGTTCGCTATTCTCGACCATCGCCACCGCCTTTCGATCGGAGGTGAGGCCGACTTCGAAGTCCGTGAACCAGCTACGCTGGAGGTCGGTCATCGCGCGGAGCACGAAAGGTCTCAGCTGAGCGTCATCGGCGGAGGTGCCGATCGTCGCGAGCGTCTCGATCGCCATTCTTGCCCGAAGCCCGAGTTCCGCGAGGCGCAAGGGGAAGAAGGGGGTGACGAGGACGCCGGGCACGTTGCGCGAGGCGGCGAGCCCGATGGTCATGGCTGGAAGCCAGAGTCCGCGACGGGCGAGGTCGCCCCTCGCGTGCTGCCGGAGGACCAAGAGCAGAGTCTCGTAGCGCCGCCCCTGTTCCAGCACGGCGTTGTCGAACAGCCCGTTACCGGTGACGAAGGCGGCGCAGGCCGCACGGTAGCTGTCTCGGAACGCTTCGAAGGCGGTTCGAATAGCGTCTCCCGATGCGGGTTTGACCACGTTGCGCTCGAGAAGCCGGTCCAGCTCCGCGAGTATGTTGGCGCCCTCGTCAAGCATCTGCGCGTTCGGGTCGAACAGCTGTCCGTCCTCGTTTGCGTTGATGTCGTCGATTGTGCGGCGGTCGCTGAGCCGCAGCGACTTGTTCCCCGAGGTGCTGTCCTTCGCCGTCCGGGAGAACAGTCCGGACAGCAGCATCGCCGATCCAGCGCCCTGCGGAGCGATCGCGGCGAGATGGGATGCGAATTTGAGCCCCATGCTCTGGGGCACCGGCGTCCAGACCATCTGCGTCTTGATCGCGGTTCGGAGCGCCGAAGGTTCGACCGTTCCGTCCGACGGGATCGCGGCGGCGTCCAGCAGGAAGACCTCGAACTTGAAGTCGGCGTCACTGCCCTGGTGGCGACCGGCGTCGACGTCGATCTCGGCCGCCCAGTCTCGGCTCCAGCAGATGCCGCAGTCTAGGCGGACGAAGCTGGGCAGCGCTTGATCCAGGCCTCGGTGGCGGTCGCGAAGCGTGAGGCATGCGTCGAGCAGGTGCGACCGCCAGAACTCGAGCTCATTGGCCTTGGTGAGCTGGAAGTAGATCAGTTTCCCAGACAGATTGCCGTCGGCCGCCATCGCGAGATCGAACGTCGCTTGGATCATGCCCGAAAGCAGATCGGAGTGGTTGCGAACCTCCCGGAAGACGAACTGCTCCCAGCGGCGCAGGAGTTTGCGGTCTCCCTCGATCCTCGCGCGATGGATGCCGAACAGCTCCGCCTCCTCGGCGTTTGCCGGCCTGCTCTCGTCGATCCGGTCGAGGACATCGCGTTCGGCGAGCGAAAGTGTGCCCTGCGCCTCGCTGTCGAGACGATCCGCGGTCGCCTGCCCAAGCGGTCGCTCGCGCACGGCCTTGCGGGCCTTGACGACCTTCTGGACGGATGCCCACGCCATCTCGACGAAGGACCGTTGGCTGCCTTGCCATTCGCCAGGTTCGATGTTCGGATCGTCGAGCAAGCCGTGCCACCGATCGCGATCATCGTCGTCGAGTTCGCCCTCTGCGTGCAGGATGTCGACGCGCGCGCGCAGCATTGCCTTTCCGAGGGGCTTGCCCTGATCGTCGCGCAGGTACGCGACGTCGGTGACGCGATTGTAGAGTTCGGTCAGCTGGGTCGCCCAGGACTCGGGCGACGTGAGCTTTCCGCGTTCACCCGGCGGCGAGAACTTCGCCGCATCCGGCGGGATGCGCAGCGCCGTCAGCGCGTTGTTGAGCGCCTTGTGGACCTTCTGTTTGCCGACCCCGTCGTCCAGCTCGGCCATGAACCGGGCGAACGCGGCGATGTTGGTTGGTATGTCCGTCCGCAACAGGCCGGCGATGGCATTCCTTATGTAGCTGGCCTCCCGAGGCGGCAGGACCGCGAAGTGCCGACCAGCGCCGAACCAGGCGTCGAGGTCCGCTTTCAGATGGTCCGGCGATATGCGGTGGATCGTCGCGGCCGTCTCGCCGAGCCGGTTGAGGGCGTCCGCGGTGACGGCGGACACGATTGCGCGTTCCGCGTCCTCGCGGGCGACGTTTCGCCAATGCGTGAGCGGTTCGCTTGAGACCCAGGACGCGGGCACGCCGTCGGCGTGGACGTCGGGATGGACGGCGATACGGGCACTGGGCACGGCGGCGCTGAGCGCGTCGAGGATCTTCCGAGTCTGCTCCCCATCGAAGTCGTAGACGGCGAACAAGGCCGCCTCGTCGAGGGTGGCGTCGATTGCTTGCTTGAGACGACCCACGGCGACCGCGGCGACGAGGGCGCGGTCGCCCGCGCCGGTTACGCCCGTGGCGGCCATCGCCGGGATGGGGTCTACGATCTTACCGGTGAGTCCTGGATGCGGTGCGGTGTGGATGTCCATGGTCTGTGTCAGCTGTAGGGGTTCTGGACGAACGCGCAGTCGTCGGACAGACGCTGCACGAAACCGAGCATCTGAAGCCGTTCCTCGAAGATCCGCTGGTTGGACTTCAGTTGCTCGAAGGGCGCGTCTTCGCCGAGGGCAGTCTGACCGATTAGCGGGCCGACGACGAAGGAGTAGCGGTCCCAGAGCCGCTGCAGGTGCTGCTCGAGTTCCACGGGCGCGGTGACGTTCGCCAGGACGACGGCTTCGAGAAAGCCGTTGCTCGCGGCATACCAGCGGCCTTGTCCCTGGCGGGCGACGCCAAGACCGATCCTGTCCGTCTGCAACGCCAGCATCTGGCCCAGGTGGTTGACATGCTTCGTCAACGCCGCGGCGCGCATGTCCTCGATCATCGCGTTCGCGTCGGTCAACTTGTTGGGCACTTCGTGGGAGAAGACGTCGTCGAGCATCTTCTTGCGCTTGGCCACCGGGTCGCCCGCATCCGCCGTCGCCTTCCACTCCGCACTGTCTGCGAAATCGTCGATGACCTTCGAAATCGCGAGCCGTGACATCTCGCGGTGCAGCTGGAAGCGTTCGCGCGAGACGCGGCGCAATCCCGTCGCGCTTTCCGTGGCCATGTCCAGCGGGATTGGCTGCTCTCGCTTGCGCCCCAGCACTTCGGCCGATCTCTCGATCAGGTAGCGCACGATGTGCAGGCCGGTCAGCCGCATCAACGGTTCCGCCAACTGGTCGTCGGGCAACTGTTCAAGCGAGAGGAGCGCGATCCAGTCCTCGGCCAGCTTGTCGTAGATAGGGTGCTCGGGGAGGGGTAGGTAGCCGACGCGGTATTGAACCGGATCTACCTCGTGAGCGACGTCGGGCTGCAGCAGGCGCGCCACCTTGTTCCAGCGGCTGCCGGACGTCAGGATGCGCCGACGCACGAGTTCCTCGAGACGCGCGGTGTGGCGGCTGCGGTTCAGCATCAGGAAAACGAGTTCGCCGCCGCGCGCGTAGAACTTGCGATCGCTGTTTATCTTGCCGCCAACCAGCTTGTAGTCGGCGGTCAGCATGTCGACTCCGCCCGGAACGAGGTGGCGGGAGGTCGGACGTCGGTCACGCTCGGGTTCGACGACGGCCGCTCGCAGAAGGTCGACCGCGTCGTGGAACGACGTGAAGCGTCCGAATCGCTCGCGCAGGTAGTCCACGTCCGCGGGCTTCCGATTGCCCCGCCAGCGCTCCCACTTCGCCTCGTCGGAGAGGTCGTCCCCGTTCCGGGCGATGGCGTCGAGTTCGTGATCCTTGAAGAGGAGGTCGCGCAGGTGACGTCGTGTTGGGACGTGGTAGGTGAAAGCCTCGTGCAATCCCGCCTCGGCACCCATGAAGATCGCGTCGACGTTCTTGTCCAACGCACGGGACGCCATGATCGCCACGGTCTCGAGCAGCAGGAGCCAGCTCGTCTGGTCGTTGATCAGTCTATGACCCCAGATCATCTGCTCGACGTTGACGGTCCACGACTCCATCTGCGCGGTGTCGGGCACGTCGAGCGCGTCCGGCATCCGCAACGGTTGGTGCTGCCTCATGCGGCCCCCAGTGGTAGGGCGGTCATCGTGAGCCGCCCGTTCTGGGGCAGTCGCACGAGCGTGACCTCGGTGGGATCGGCGGGGATCAGACCCCTTCGTGTGAGCTTGGCCACCGAGCGCAACCGGAACTGCCGCAGTTCTTCGAAGCACTGACGGGAGAAGCTCGAGGGTAGGCTGCCGTTCCGGATTCGGATCAGGTATTCGAACAGCAGTGGCGTCAGGTCCGCGGAGTGGATCGTCTTGCTGTCGCTGGCCAGAAACATGCGCGGTCGACCGTTGAGCCCCTTTGCGTCGAAGTCGATGCTGAGACGCTCTTGCGCCGAGTGTCCGAGCCGGATTGGGGCCGCGGTGTCCAGGACCCGGCCCTGCCGGCTCTGCGTGTTGCCCGCGGGACCGGTCAGCCACAGTTTGTCGTCGTCGTCCGCCATCAGTCCGGTGTAGACTCTGTTGAGGCCGGTGATCAGGTGCCGCTTGATCCTCGAGGCGTCCGAACCGTCCGTCAGCCGAACCGCGAACCTTAGGTAGTCGCCGCCAGCTGTGAATATGGTCAGCTGCCATGGGTCCAGTCTGTCCCTCTGCTCACCGACGGAGGGATACTCGGGGAGTTCGAAGAACAGGCGGCGTCGCTGATCGGCCATTGCTTCATGCAGCTTCGCCATATCGACGTCGTTCGGCGACTTCCGGTATTGAAACCGAGATGCCTCGAGCAGGGGATCGCCGAAGTCGGTGTCCGCGGCCATGTAGGCCTGGAAGTCTGCCTCGGGCTCCTGCTCCAGCATCAATTCGTCGAACGCGTTCAGCGTCTCCCGCCCAAGCCCGAAGCTGTCGAACACGGTGAACGCTCTGAATTGCCTTCGCTCCGTCAGCTTGAAGTTCAGGCCGGACACGTTGCGATAGGGGTTCACCCGAGCCGTCGCGTCGTCCCGCTGCGCGATGACGTGCGCGTCGAAGCAGCGGATCAGACCTCCCTGCCGGGCGTCACCCAGTATGATGTTGGAGCAGAGCAGCAGCAGTTGCCGCACCGGAAGGTGGGTTCCGTTGAGCGCGGCTAGTCGGATGAGTTGCGCCAGGCGGACCCGCAGGCTGGGGTCGCCCGTCCGCGCAAGCACCGCGCGGTTGCGGCGGATCGGGCACGTGCCTGCGGCCAGCAGCGTGCAACCGTCGCATCGGCTCCAGTCGGGGTGGTCTACGATCGCGGACACGACCTCCTCGAAGAGCGCGTCGTGCGGCTGCCGGCTGAGGTTGTGGACGCGGAGCGACAGGCCTCCGCCCTCTTCCTCCTCGTCGTTCTCGAGATCAGCGCCCTCTGGCTCGTCGTCCTCTTCTGGCTCGCCGTCCGCATCGATAAATTCTTCATCGTTCCCGACGGGTGCAAAGGCGCCTACTCCTACGGCAACGGGACAATCTTCGCGGGCGAGTACGGGAACGAGAAGCCTCGCGCGCAGTACGATTCGAGGCGTAATCTCAATTCGGATTCGAGGTCCCAGTTTAACCGGGACAGCACGAGTACTTTGCCGCCGCCGACGCTGCATCGGGTGGATAGTTGGGGCAGTGCGAGGAGGTATATGAGCCGAGAGCAGATTCCTAACGAGTCAACCACCGAGGTTTCGCCGATTGAGGACTGGAGGTATTCGATTAATGCGTCGACCGGGCGGTGGGAGAGGAGTTCTGTATCGTTGTATTCGGCGCGGCCGCCCTCGAGTGAGATATCGATTTCGTGACTAGGGAAGGAGAAGAAGAAGAAGGAGAGTTGGTCGAGTAGTGAGTGGTTGCGGACGGAATA
>JAOQMM010166932.1:0-10555 GCA_027563515.1 Erythroxylum platyclados | reverse complement strand
TGCCCAAAAATCACTATTTGGACCCATTGTCTATACTCTTAGCCCAATTTCATATTAAATCCACAATTAAACTATAGAAATTCCGACTAGGGTACATTTGAGGCGTTACATAACCATTCTTATATTGAAATGCACAACCTGATGTTTGCCTTAACCCGAGTCTCTGCTTTTAGATAATTCAATTTCATAACACATTAATATAGCTTCTAAAAAGTTGTGGTAAAGGTTATAAATCAGAGTGTCTATAGACATAAGCATTACAAATGTGTCAAAAAAGTTAATTTATTTAAATCCATACTTAAGACATTGCACCAAAAGTTGTTCAGCAAGAAAAAAAATTAGATACAAAAAAAAAGAAGGTCCTAAATTTAGTATAAAGTAAGCTAAAAAAGGATTCAAGGAAGATCAACCTTAGGGTGGAGGAAAAAATGGGCATAACTAAACTACCTAAGGGCATTTGATGCACATCATACAATATTATAGTAGAAATAAAAAATATCCTGGATACAAGATGGGGAAAAATGCAATGCTTTCTTCTTCAGAGCCATTCTACTAGGAATGAATGCTAATAAAATAAGCTGCATCATAAGTAATGAAGGTAGCAAAGTTCAGCGATAAGGTAATATCAGGGACCAGGTTTAATGATACTTTAGGAATACGTTAGTAACTAGCTCTAGAAGAATAATGCCACCTTTGAATTTAGTCGACACTCCTATGATTTCTCCTTCTTAAGCTACTAATCTAATTAAGTCCATTAAGGCTGAAAAGCTTCACATGTCTTTAAAGAACCTTAACTCCTATAAAGCCCTTAGCTCAGATGGTCTAAATGCTTTCTTTTTTAAGCAATCATGAGAATGGACTAAATATTAAGCACACAAGGCAATCCTATAGTTCTTCAATAATAGTGCACTACTTAAGAAAATTAAACAAATTCTTATATGCTTAGTATCTAAGGTCCCTAATCCTAGCATTTTGAAGGACTTCATGCCCTTCTCTCATTGTAACATATTATACAAGCTCATTTCCAGAATCTTGGTTGTAAGGTTGAAGAAGGTTAAGGATCTTTTATAAACAAATCAAGGTGCATATATTGAGAGTGGAACTATAGAAGTTAACATCTTCCCTGCATAGGATCTCTTTACTAGTTACCAAAGGAAAGGATTTGGAAAATACTATGATATTAAATTCGACTTAAAGAAGAATTTTTATTTATCCAATTTGGAGTTCTTGATATATTCCTTTGAAACCCTCAAATTCCATAGATTATTTATCAAGTAGATCAATTAATGATGAACTAATGTATCCTTCAGTGTATTAGTGAATGGTGAGCTTACCAATTGGTTTAAGGGCAAAAGGGGTGTGAGGCAAAGGGAACCCATCTCTCCCTATGTATTCTTCATATGGATGGAGGTGCTTCTCAGGATTATTTCTTGAAATATTGACAATAACTCCTCATTTAAATTCCACAAGAAGTGCAGTTACATGAGACTTTTTAGTCTCTCTCAGGTTGATGACCTCCTATTATCTTGTAAAGTTGAAACTGATGTAGTTCTCACTCTCCTAAACTCCACTAGTTAACTCTATCTTCTTTCAAAGATTGAAATCAACTTAGACAAAATCTTTCTAATGCTATCTAGAGATGTAGAACGCCTTAGGAATAAGTTTGCTTTATTAACTAGTTTAAGAATTAAATCCCCTACATTTGATTACCTAATGATTTTTATAACCGTAAGAAGGCCTTCCTATAAAGAAAACAAGAATTTATTTGAAATGTTGGAGAGAATAATCAAAGCATTAGTTTAAAATGGTTAACATATTCAAAGAGACTCAAATTGATTAAAATAGTCCTTAACAACCTCTATGTTTATTGGTTATCTCATCTGGTCTTAGTAAAGAAAATGGAAAAGGAAACTGAAACACTATTAAGCCATTTTTTATATTGAATGGTAATGCCTCAAAATGTTTAGGAGCTAAATTTACTTGGAGTGAAATATGCAATCCTAGTAGTTAAGGTAGATTAGGTTTGAGATCCATCTAGATGAATGGGAGAGTTTTACCAGTATATAGACTGTAGAAATTAAGGATAGATGAGGAGAAATTATGGGTGTAATGGAACTTGGATTTGGGAGTTCAAACATAAGGTGATCACTTTTTAGAAACTACTAAATTTTTTAAGATTAAGGGGTGTGATAAGTAACCAAGTGAAAAGTATTATTAAGAATGATAATGGAACCTAGATTTGGTTTGATGATTAAAGTAATCTTGGTCCCCTACATATGATTTCTAGAATCTTTCACTTAAGACATATGCTTAAGCCAATTGTAATGGTAAGTTAGCTTATTAAAGGCAATGAATGGCATATAAAGATTAGAGGGTTTCAATGTATTCAACAGAGTATACCTAGCTACAATCCAAGGTAATGAGCCGTTCACTTAACATGGCCCTAGGATCAGTTTGGACAAATTAGTGTGATTCAAGGGTAATACCCTAAAGATAACTTTCATCATATGGCTGGCTATATAAAACATACTGAGCACTAAGGACAGGATGAAAATAAGCTTGACAATGAATGGATACAAGGAAACATCTATTTTTTAGTTGTGAGTACACAGGAAGTTTGTGGATGCATGCAACTTCCAAAGAGGATCTAAAAGTTAGAATACAATAACATCTAGTATATCTAACTTATTTGGTTTCAGGATGAGCTCATCTTACTTAAGATTACACTAAGCAATTGTGTGTATAAGGTATCAAGAAAGGAATCAAAGAATTTCTAGACTTAAGAAAACAAAACTTCAAGCCTTTATAGGAAATACACTAGTCAAGATTAGGGAGCATTTCTTAATCAATGTCAAACCCCCCAAGGTATTGAGGATTATAGCTTATAATTAGTGACTTTTTGAGTTAGCTTGGCAATAGGCTGACATTGCATATAAATCACATATTGATGCTTAAGTCATAATATATAGTTCCCAAATTATAAGTAATTGTCACCTTCATTATAGTTAAATCTAGTGCAAATTTTATCATTTTCTAAATTGCAATTTTGTAAGGATTAGCCTCTCTTTTTTTGGGCTTTTAGCTAATGAAATATAAAATAAGACTAAGCTAACTTACTTAGACAATAGTCAAGGAAATAAATAATAAGACAATTAGTTAAAAGAGAGTAATTGATTAATCTTTACATTAATATTCCCTTAATACCATTTTAAGTTTATAATTTAATTAACCTAGATTGGATATATTATTTGGACCTACAACACTTTTTAGACAATGAAACTACACTATCACAAGTTACAACTATCTTTTCTTTAGTTGGTTAACCTAAATCTCTACCATTGCTAACACTCTTTTTAATGTATTATGCTTTTTGAAATCCCACTAGAGGCTTCTCCCTATCACTAGGAAGATCATATAGATATTTCTTAAGGTGAATACATAGTCATTGGCATAAACAAGTCTTCTAACTATATATCTCATCTTTTTCTTCTTTGACATGCACATGATCTCCTCCATAATTGTTGCTTAGTCATGTCACTTTCTACAATTTATCCTTCTAAGGCACGAACTACCACATAACCATGATCCAAATTGTATTCCTCTCAAAATCCTATTTTTCTTCATATTTTTCCTAAAACTGCCTTTAATTCTTGAATAATATTATCCTATGGTCTAATTTTCACAATTACTTGAAGAGATATCGAAAACTAAGTAAAACAAGGTAATTTAGCATTAAAATAAAGCAAAATACTTAATAAAAATATATGTATCTTTTATGCACATTAGTAACTTTAGTCTTTAATTCTTTTTATCATTCTTAACTAGCCACCTCCACTCCAATATCTCTTCTCAGTCTTTTCCTTTGTCCCTGCTTCTTTACTTGTTCAATTTTCTTTTAAAGCCAAATCTGATATCTCGTTTGTTGCCTCTTTTTTTTCCTTTCTCATTTCACTTTAAACTTAGCTATTACTTCAAATTTAGTTACGCCCACTCCTATCCAACTTTTGAGTGATTAAATTTTTAAAAAATTATTAAGGAAAAGAAACAAGCTACCCCTACTATAACTATTGTCATCATCCAATTTATGATGGCTATATTATTTTGAAATTCATAGGTACTTGTAACAAAATAAGATCTTCAACTTATAAATTGGAAATTAAAGTATCAGTTGGTAGTAAATTCCATTCTTCTTTAAATAAAAAGGAGAGTTTATAACATTTAGAAGATCCTTATACAAATCATACAAAGAAGTTGATAACGAAAGCCTAATTATTGAGCCATGTGAGATAAAAACAAAGGAGGGAATTATTAATGAAATTTAAAGGAGTTTAGCACTTGTTCTCACATTAATCTCGTTGCACACTTTGAATAACAATAGAAAATAGTGAGAGAAACCAATCATGTTCTACCAAGGAGTAGAAAATTAGATAAATTGAATTGGTGATGAGCATTTTAAAAATTACATTTTTTAAACACTTTACACACATGATAAAACATGGTTAAAAAGGGTGAGATTGATGTTTTTATTCAATTTTATCTTTTAATTCTTACATCCGTGTATTTTCTATTTCCCTTTTAATGGTGTAAATAAATAAAATTTATTATTGTGATTGAAGCTTTGCTATTTATATCAAATGATGCTTAGATTTTTGGGAGCATGCATTATATATTGCTTAGACTTAAAAGAAGCTTATTTGATGCCATTTATTTTCGTATATAACACTAAATATTTTATCACAAGGAAATGAGGATATCATTGTACTAATGGTGGTTCTAGCTCATGGTTTTGATGATAAATAAATATATTGTGACTAATAGTTTTTCTCTTGTGATATTAACAATTTAATTTTTTTAAAGAATCAAATAATATGTGAATCATCAATCTAATAAATAGGTAAAACGAGAAAATAATAATTAAATCAAATGAAAAATATAGAATAAAAATGAGCATAAAGGAAAAATTGATAAAGAAGAACAAGGCAAAGGTATATGACCAAGTAAGTTTTAATGAAAATCAAGTAAAGAACTAAGAACAAGAAGGGCTAAGTCATATTTTATATAACAAATCAATGTAAATTCCTTATATCCTTATCTTTTTCATCTTAATGTTCTAAGGGATTGATTTGTATAAGAAAATGCATAACTTAATTTTTCACTAAAGGAAATTTGGATTTAATTTGGACTAAGTTACTAATGGATGAAAGAGTGAAGCAAAAATGATAAGAGACTCATTGCACCGAATAGTAAAGTGATGCATATCTTATTTTATGCATTGAGTGTAAATGAGTTCAATATGATGTGCATGTGTGAGATGAATCATGAAATATCAAATAAACTAGAAATCACAAATCATGTAATAGGTTAAATGAAGGAGAGTAAGGTAAGATGTTAATGTACAAATATGAATTGTTTCATATAGAATATAATAAGTCAATTTATAATATGTATACTCACTTTATTTATATCACTAGTACTCTTAAAGTTCATGGTAACACACTAACCCTGAATTGAGAAAGTTATTTAGGCCTTTACCAAAGGCTTTAGAGGAAGGATGACAATTATATAAGAAGTAAATGAATTAAACACCTTACCATTAGAAGAGCTTATTAGATCATTCCTCAAATATGATATGTTGATAATAGAAATGCATAAAGCAGAAGACAAGAGATATGATCTTTGAGGTATCCAAAGATAAGGAAAAAGATGAAGAAGAGACTTCTTTAGTAAAAAATGATGGAGAGGACATAAAACTTATAAAAAAAAGAGTTGAGTTCCTGATTATGATCACTAAAACAATGAAATTATCTTCAAAGCACATAGAGGATTAAAAAAATTGATGCATGCATGAATGATATTAAAAAAAAATTAAAATGTGAATGAATTTAAAGTTTATAAAAGTGAAATTATTTTGATGATAATATGAATGATTTGTTATATGAGAATGAGATATTGAACAAGGTGACATATAACTTAAAAAGATATTATTTAAAATTTAGTAAAGGAAGTGAAAATTTAGAAAGTGCTCTTAGACCCCCAAAAGAGCTCAAGTGGTAGGGTAAAGGAAACTCCACTTATAAACATCAAAAATGCTCATGCATTATATTATAGATCCCATGCTAAAGGAAACTCCATTTGTTTATGTGTCCATAATCTAGACCTAAAAGTCATAATTTACAAGGCAATAATGGTCACAATTTTCATATAATGCAATACTAAAAGAGAATCCAATAATCCTCTCATTCACATAGACCTTTTTATGGTAAACCATTATGAAACAACCTGATCATCATTGTAGCTCTCATCTATATTCAAATGAGATTACACATAGTCATTATCATCATAGAAGTTTTGAAAAACAAAAAAAATTAGATTTTCTCATAAACATTATAAAGTTATATTTTCATTAAAAGAGCATGCCAACATTGTTTGGCCTACTAATTTGAAAGAAAAAAATCCAATCCACAGTCTAAAAGAAAACCTTTAAATCACCATTACATCCATAATAAATTTAGAACTACACATATTAATTATTCTTATAAATTTTATTCACATTCTTACTATTCATATCATATGAGATATTATTTTTTAAAAATAATGTACACATTAATAAATTTTACTTTGCAAGGAAATATTTTTTTAAGTTTTTACTTTTTTAAGGAAATAATTATTAGTAAAAACTAATAAGAAATATGTTGAAAAGAAATCAAGAGCTAACTGTCTAGGACAAAAGTACGTTAGATACCTAGAATAAATTATCTTTTCTTCTTATAAATTGCAAAGAACGTGTAATAAGTGATAAAATTCTACTTCTCTTTAATGACCAAAAATGATGATTTTGTCAAACAAAGCAAAAATGAAATCGAATGATGTATGTGTTCCAAAAAATGAAGGAGGTTTGAGCATAATTCCTTTTAAGACACTAAACATGATTATGCTCACTAAGAGAATTTAGAGATTACAGAAGGATAAGTGGGCCTTATAGTGCAAATGGATTCATGGTATCTACATAAAAGGAAAAAGCATATGACATATGAAATATCCACATCAAATCCTCTGCTTCATCCACAATGAAAGCTATTTTGAAAATCAAAGAAATGGTCAGGGTAGAAATTATTTAACTAGTGGGAAATGGGAGATCAATAAAATTCTAACACTATAATTGGCTATCAATTGGACCTCTGGCTAATCTATGTTCTGTCATAACTCTCAAACCTCTTATTCAATAAGAGGTGGTCGTAACGACAACTTTATCTAACAAAGAAATCTTCAGACAAACACCTATTCCTAACTTCATCAGCTTAGAGATCATCCAAACTTGCACCAATGATGAAGAAGATACCATAACATTGAAGCACACTAACAATGGCAACTTTACCAAACATTCATACATAAAACCTTTTCAAGATAACTTGGCCAAAATTCCATGGACCAAGATAGTTTGGTTTAAACATCTATTGCCTCGTGCATCCATTACATTATGGTTGGCTATAAAACAAAAATTGTCAACAGTTGAAAAGCTAGTAAAATTCCTAAATCTCACTAACTGGTTAATATTAAGAAGAAGACCAGAAGAAAGCATTAGCCTCATATTCATTCAATGTGAGTTTTATAAAGATACTTGAAGAATGATGCAAAAAATACTACATTTATGAAGCCCTAAAGGAATGGAATGAGAAAATTAATCGGTGCTCAACCAAAAAACATCCAAATGTCACAGTGAAATGGTGCTTCTGCTTGTAACTTTCTTGCCTTTTCATAGCTATATGTGATGAGCGGAACATACAAATTTTTCTTGATACCAGTCATAACAAGGAACAATTTGATAGGAACCTTACATAGAGAATTAGAGTTTATATACATGTCTTCAATCATAAATTTTAGCACCCTAATTATCTTAGCAATAAATAAAGTGTAATTTTTTAATACTTGTGGAAATGGGATTTAGGCCTTAGTTATATTAGGATCTATTTGTTCATTTGCATTATATGTGCTCCCATAATAGAGTCATTTAAATTGTAAGTTACAGCTTCCTTTGCACACGTTTTTCTTGCCTTTTAAGGCTTAATTCATTTCTTATTTCTCAATTTTTTTGATTTTTTCACCTTTAAAAATTTTCACATAAGCCAAGTAAAGCAAAATTGGTATAAAAAACTAATTATTAAACCAAGTGAGAAAGAAAGGAGATAAGTACTAGTAACATTTGAATGAGGTAACCACTTGTTCTCACATTAATCTTAATACATCGTTTTACTTGACACATGTACATAGTGGTTGATAATAAGTATTGATACATGTAACAATAGGGAGAATAAAAAAACATTTTAATTGGTGCACTTCCAGTTAAAAAATTACTTATTTTGATGATAAGTACTTTGCTTTTATGATAATTATTTTTAATAGGTGAGAGAATTGTTGTTTGTTCACTTTTTCATTTTGATTCTCACAACCTTATTTTATATCCTTTTTAATGTATGAAAAAGAGGAAAAAAGGTAATATTATATAAAAAAAGAGTTGAAAGCAATAACTACTAAATCACTATTACGTCAACAGTAAATTTAGAACTACACAAATTAATTATTCTTATAAATTTTATTCAGATTCTTACTATTCATATCATATGAGATATTATTTTAAAAAATTATGGACATATTAACAAATTTTACTTTGTAAGAAAATACTTTTTTTAAGGTTTTACTTTTTTTTTTCCAAGGAACTACTCATTAGTAAAAATTAATAAGAAATATGTTGAAAAGAAATCAAGAGCTAATTATCTAGGACTTAAGTACATTGGATACCTAGAATAAATTAGCCTTTTCTTCTTGTAGATTGCAAAGAAAGCATAATAAGTGATAAAATTATAATTCTCTTTAATGACCAAAAATGCTGATTTTGTTAAACAAAGAAACAATGAAATCGAATGATGTATGTGTTCCAAAAGATGAAGGATGTTTGAGTATAATTCCTCTTAAGACACTAAACATGATTATGCTCACTAAGAGAATTTAGAGATTACTGAAGGATAAGTGGGCCTCATAGTGAAAATGGATTTATGGTATCTACACAAAAGGAAAAAGCATATGAAATATCGACGTCAAATCCTCTGCTTCATCCACAATGAAAGCTATTTTGAAAATAAAAGAAAAGGTCAGGTTAGAAATTATTCAACTGGTGGAAAATGGGAGATCAATAAAATTCAATCATAGCTTTCAAACCTCTTATTCAACAAGAGGTGACAGTAGCTGCAACTCTATATAATAAAGAGGTCTTAAAACAGGAAGCTATTCCAAACTTCACCAGCTCAGAGATCATCCAAACTTGCACCAATGTTGAAAAAAACAACATAATATGGAAGCACACTAACAATGGCAACTTTACCAATCATTGCTGCAGAAATCTTTTCAAGGTAACTCAGTCAAAATCCCATAGACTAAGATAGTTTGGTTCAAACATCTATTGCCCATGGACCCACTAGTTTATGGTTAGCTATGAAACATAAATTGAGTTGATAGGCTAGTGAAATTCCTAAATCTCACCAACTTATCCATATTATGCAAAAAAGTAGAAGAAAGCATCAGCCACTTTTTCTTTTAATATGAGTTTGCTAAATATAGCTGGAGAATGATGCTAAACAAATGCTACATTCTTAAAGCCATAAAGGAATGGAATGGGATAATTAATTGGTGCTCAACCATCAAATATCTAAATGTCATAGTGAAATGGTGCTTCTGCTTATCACTTTCATACCTTATCACAACTATATGGGATGAGAGGAACACACAAATTTTCCTTGATACTAGTCAGAACAAGGAGCAATTTGATAAGAACTTTATGTAGAGAATTAGAGTCCACATAAATGTCTTCAAGCACAATTTTCAGTACCACGATTATCTTAGCAATATATAGAGCATGTAATTTCTTAATACTTGGGGAAATGGGATTAAGGCCTAAGTTATATCAGGATCTATTTATTCATTTATATTATGTGAGCTCCCTTAATGGAGGAACTTGAATTATAAGTTGAAACTTCCCTTGTACACTTTTTCCTTACTTTTTAAGGCTTAATTCATTTCTAATTTCTTAAAAAAATGGTGATTTTGCCAACTTTTGAAAATTTCCACATAAGCCAAGTAAAGAAAAATTGCTACCAAAAACTAATTATTAAATCAAGTGAGAAAGAGAGGAAATAAGTACTAGTAACATTTAAATGAGGTAACCACTTGTTATCCCATTAATCTCAATGCATATTGTTACTTGAAATATGTATATAGTGATTAATAATAAGTATTGATACATGTAACAACAGGGAGAATACTAAATAAATTTAAATTAGTGCATTACCTTTTTAAAATTGCTTATTTTACTGGTAAGTACTTTTCTCTTACGATAATAATTTCTAATGGGTAAGAGAATATTTTTATTAAATGAATGAATTATTATTAACCCTAGTGAAAGCTAGTACATTACAATAAGATCCAGTACTCTTTTATAGCTTAAGCCTATTTATAATAGGTTTTGAATATTTTAATAATTTAATTGAAATTAAATTCTAATTTT
>JAOQMM010166863.1:0-10563 GCA_027563515.1 Erythroxylum platyclados | reverse complement strand
AATGTTAGTCTTTTCACCCTAAGAAGTTGCCATATTCATTTATAATTTTAGGACAATCAAATAAGTGGCATTATTAGTATATTTTCATGAGAATGATTAGCAAAAGTAATAAGGTAGGTAAAATAATGTGATAAAAAATTTTATAAATTTTAATTAAAATAACTATTCCACAGGCCTTCAGGTTATGAATAGAGCTAGTAGCCAATTGAGAATGTGATGTAGCTGAGTAACTGGATCTACACGCATGGCAAATGTGTGACTTCGCATCAAAAGGCTATAATGACATTCCAACCAAGCCGCTTAATAACAACATGACCTAGTTGAGTAACTGGATCGACATTCAACACAAATGTTATCCTTCGCATAAAAAGACAAGGTTCATGTCTTTAAAAATCAACAAAAAGAATTTTTTCAAATAAAAACCTACCAAACATGTTAGTAGCTTGATTTTTCATGAAAACCTACTTAGGAATAGCTACACTTTTTTTTGATTGAATGATTATCAATGTGTGTGTAAGTGAAGGGGTGAATAGACTTAACATTAAAATTTTTATTAGTTTGTATATTTAGTCCAAGGTACTTGGACACTAATTTCACATGTTAATAAGTTAGAACAACTTGAAGGATTATGTTTATAGTTAAATTTATTTTGCAAAGTTGAAGCCATTGTCTCATTATTGCATACGCGTGTTTTGTGCTTCTGTGTTTTTTTGTTTGTTTTTGTTTGCTTGAGGACAAGCAAACGTTTAAGTGTGGGGATGTTGATAGGTGTAGATTGCATCTTGTTTTTGTGGGTAGTTTAGTGTGTGTTTAGTTGTTAATTTGATTGTTTAGTGTGTGTTTAGGTTAGAACTGTGTTAGTTGGTAAATATTTATGTTTTAAGTGTTTTATGGGTTGGAACATGATGCTGAGCTTCAATTTTACATTTGTGAGGTGCCTCGATGTGTTTGTTAGTGTTTTAGGGCTATTGTAGGAGATTCAAAGAAGACCCGGGAAATAACCCAAGGCCACGATCGTGGCGTTATGGGCCACAATTGTGACATAAGCAAAAACTCCCAACCACAATCGTGCCACTGAGGACCATGATCATGGCCCGTGTGACAAATACTCAGACAACATTCCCGACTTGAGTTTTTGAGGGATTTTTTGGACCTTTCAAGCCCGAAAAAGACCTTAGGGTTACCCTAATTGGAAATACTATATAAGACTTAGTGATGTAACCTTAAGGAGCCTCTACATTCTATCACTTTTGGAAAGTTCAAGAGAGACAGAGAAGAAGAAGAGGAAGAAGAATCAGATCCCGACACTGCTACTTTCTGGATTAGGTGGTCTCCCGATGCTACTGCCTTCCTGGGTTGTCCGATCCAAGTTCTATTTCCTTTCCATTTCATTTTAGTTCATTTAATGTATAAGATTGAAATGGGTTGTATGATGATGGGTTTTGGATTGTTGACGATGTTCTAACTTTTCCTTTGAGATTTTACTTTGATTTAATGTTAATATAGTTGATTTTGTGTTTTATTGAATGGGTGTTGTGATTAACTTCAATTTTTGCATATTTCGGTAATAAACCGAGAGGGTGAGCTGGATAAAAATGATTGGATTAGGTTAACGAGGGTTAGGCGATCCAATAGACCACGTAGTAATCATATCGGTTATTGTGCGGTGAGAAATCCCGTATGAGACCCGATAGTTTAGTAGAGAGCTTCCGATTTAATTTTAATTATGGGTCTTTTGTTAATTGAGAGATTACAAATTCCATAATTTAATTAGGTTTAATGACTCAGGGCGCAGAGTTATAACTTAAGAGAGAGTAATTCCTCCTACGATAGTCTAGAACCAACAACTGGATAACTCATAATTGGCTAGGTTAGCATTAATGATAGGTACAATCCCCTCTCCCATAACTTGGTAATTTCTCTTGACTAACCTCCATAGTGACTTTTTTGTGTTGCTCAATTTCGATTATTATTTTGTGTTAATTTCTTTAGTTGAATTTCTACAATCAAATTCCTGTGCTTATATTTTTGTTTCATTTTTCTAATTTCATTTTATTAATTTTTTAGCCTTAGATAACTTAGGATTAGATTAGTTTACCCTCCTTGTGGGATCGATCCTTTAAATACTACAACTCATGATCTGTGCACTTGGGGTTATTGAGGGCTTTTGTCGTGTTTTTGTGGGTAGTTTAGTGTGTGTTTAGGTTAGAACAGTGTTAGTTGATAAATATTTGTGTTTTAAGTGTTTTGTGGGTTGGAACATGATGTTAAGCTTCAATTTTATATTTATGAGGAGCTTTGATGTGTTTGTTAATGTTTCAGGGCAATTGGAGGAGATTCGAAAAAGACCCAGGAAATAACCAAGGGCCTCAATCGTGGCAAATATGCCACAATCATGATAGAAGTTGGTGCAGAGAGCCAAAATTGTGCCATTAAGGGCCACTATCGTGGCCTACATGACAGATACACAGACAATAGTCCCGACTTAAGTTTTTGAGGGATTTTTTGGACCTTTCGAACCTAGGAAAGACCCTAGGGTTACCCTAATTAGAAATACTATATAAGACTTAATGATGTAACCCTAAGGAGCTTTTACATTCTGCCACTTTTTGAAAGTTCAAGAGAGAGAGAAAAAAAGAGAGAGAGAAGAAGAAGAGTAAGAAGAGGAAGAAGAAGCGGGTTCCTGACGTTGCTGCTTCCTAGATTTGGCGGTCAGCCGACACTGCTGCCTTCCTGAGTTGTCCGATCCAAGTTCTATTTCCTTTTCATTTCATTTTGTTTATTTAATGTATAAGATTGAAATGGATTGTATGATGATGGGTTTTGGATTGTTGACAATATTCTAACTCTTCCTTCAGGATTTTACTTTGATTTAATGTTAATATAATTGATTTTGTGTTTTATTGATTGGGTATTGTGATTAACTTCGATTTTTGCATATTTCTGTAACAAACCAAGAGGGTGAGCTAGATAAAAATGATTGGATTGGGTTAATGAGAGTTAGGCGATCCAATAGACTATGTAGTTAATCATATTGGTTATTGTGCGGAGAGAGATCCTATGTGAGACCTGGTAGTTTAGTAGAGAGCTTCTGATCTAATTTTAATTATAGGTCTTTTGTTAATTAAGAGATTGCAAATTCTATAATTTAATTAGGATTAATGATTTAGGGCGCGAAATTATAACTTGAGAGAGAGTAATTCCCCCTACGATAGTCTAGAACCGTCATCCGGATAACGCATAATTGGCTAGGTTAGAATTAATGATAGGTACAATCCCCTCTCTCATAACTTGGTAATTTCTCTTGACTAACTTCCATAGTGAAATTTTTTTGTTGCTCAATTTCTATTATTGTTTTGTGTTAATTTCTTTAGTTGAATTCCTGCAATCAAATTCCCATGTTTATATTTTTGTTTCATTTTTTTAATTTCATTTTATTAATTTATGAGACTTAGATAATCTAGGATTATATTAGTTTACCCTCCTCTAGGGATCGACCCTACAAATACTACAACTCATGACCCGTGCACTTGTGGTAATTGAGGGATATAAATTATAAAACTTGACGACCTCAATCAAATAACAAAATAATTACATAATAAAAAATTATCTTGTAAATTGAATGAAACTAAATACACTTGAATAGAACAATCAATATACCTTTTGCTAATTTTATATCCTATAATTTAGCTAATTGGAAAATTTTATGGAACTTAATATTCCTTACTTTATGATCAATTTTTGAAGACTCAAAAGTTCCCGGAACAATTAGTATATAACCTGTTGAGAGATTCATCCTTGTTATGATAAGGAATAACTAGCTGCTCGGGTAAGCAAATCTAGCCTTACTCATCAATAGGTTGAATCAATTAACTGTTCTTTTGTGGCCTGCTCTATAACGGGTAAGGTTTGATAGAAATCGCGGCCAAAAACAACAACCTTTCCTTCAAAAAGTTGACTGGACTCCATGATATCTTGGAGCAAGTCATCAAATGCTTCAATGGTTTCTCATTTTGCCATTGAAGCCTCGTCCCATAAGATGAGAATGGATTCAAATATCAGTTTTGCAACACTGCTCTGCTTACTTAACTGGCAAACTTCCTTCTTCTAAAAATCAAGTGGGATCTTAAATCTTGAGTGTGTTGTCCTACTACCAAGAAGGACTGACGATGCAACACCTGATATGCCAACAATAATTGCAACATGACCCTATGATCGTAAAACTACAAGAACCGCTCGGTACAAAAAAGTCTTCCTAGTTCCACCCTGACCATCAATAAAAAAAACTACCAAACTGAATCTAAAATCAAATCAAATATGTATTTTTGTTCGCTATTCAACCTTGAATGTAATAACAAATCTTCTGGATCAATGTGTATATTCTTCTCACTTTGTATCTCTTTAGTGGGATGCTCATGATAATCAACTCCAAAATCATATTCAGTAAAATGATAATCACTCAAGCTCTTCCCTATTTGTTCTAAGGATCTATTAATATCCTAGAGGGTCATCCTTGTAATGTCCTCTGATGTACATGCAACTTAGGAGGAAGCATGCTGATAATCAGAACAAAGATAGTCTTTGAATTTTTCCTAAAGCTACCTAGGATTCGTTAGTGAATAGTAGAACACGAACTTAACAAATAGAAGTCTAAGCAAAGCTAGCATTTGAAATAAAACAGCTTCCTCTAGAGTTTGTTCTATATAAGAACCGGATGCTAACAATCCTAATTTCAGTGCAACCTCCTTAAAACAGTTTGTTTTTCACCATCAACAGTCAACAAGTCATCAAATGATGTTGGTCCTCTAACATGCATAAGCAATAACCTTAGGTAATACCTCTCTCCTTCTTTAGGGTCAATGATATGTGTTTAATTGATTGTATAATTATTCCATAAAATTTGGCGATTAATGAAATAAAATTGCTTAAGATACTCATTTTGACTTATATGTGATTTTAGGCACAATTCAGAAGCAAAGTAGTTAAAGTGAGTCGAAAGCACGTCATTTGGGCCATATTTCAAAAATTAATTTTCACTTGTCTTCATGGAGCAGGAAGAAGAAAATTAAAAGGCAAGAAGAAGATAAGAAAAATAGAAAAATAAAGACAGTGGAAATTTCATGAAAAAAAAAACCATACAACGTGAATTTTTATTATAGAGCAAGCATGGGCTAAAAGGTTGGCAGCATGTGCATGGAATATTCATGACCATGCACATTGTTAGTTTAATTAATGAGCAAACCATGCAGCAGATGGCAACGTCCAAGGAGAAGAATGGACCAAACAGCAGCATGAAGGCCACCAAGCAAACATAAAACGACAGTGAGGCAGATGGGAAAAACGCAGCAGTTAGGGAACCAAAGAAGCACGACAAAACGCGTAGCACAGCAGGGGATAAAGCAACATCCAAAACGGCAACACACAGTAAGATTCAAACACAAGCAACAGACGACGACATGTAGCGCAGAACTTTGGACAACAAGAACCAGCAAAATGACGCAGCATGCAGACGTAGCCAGTCCACACAAGAACACAGGCGTAGTGAGAAGCAACGGAGGGTTTTGCGTGGGTTTTAAATAAAAAGAAGACAGAAAGTAGTGGAGAACAGTAACGAGACGGGGAAGAATAGCTTAGGTTAGACAGAATAAAGAGTAACTTGCGTTAAAAGAAAAGAGAAAAAAGGTAGCGTGAGGTTTTAAATAGAAAGGGGGTTCCGACTGGGGTGACTGGAGTGGGCTGAATCAAATTCTTCTTGGGGAGCTCTTGGATTCAATGAAGACATAGGGCAAAGCTATCAACCGGGAGAGACCCATGAAGGGGTAGACCACCCAATGCTAGTTTGGAGGTGATATAGATGCCGACGTCCCGGTTAAGCATTTTTTACTAATTTTGTTGTTTCTTTCTCTCATTAGAAATTGATTGTGTTATCTGATGCTTATTGTTATGGATTTCGAGTATAAATGATCGTGTTATCATTATAGTTCGATTATTTGTGTATGAATCCATTGGCTATTGTAAAAGAATGGTTTTAATGCGTTCATTAGATCGTTTATTTACAAACCCATTGCTAGAATTTCTATACAATCCGTAATTGTTATATTTGAAATTCATGTGTAGTGACTAATGGTTCGTAATCATTAGGGGTAGCATAACCTAGGTTAAATAATCCGAGCTTGTGTGATTATTGCTTAGATTGGTCTATTTTTCTCATTCGTAAAGCGGTTGTCCAATTAAACTTAGCGAACGTTTCTTAGGTTATCTGATAGCTAAGGTTAATTAACGAGTTATTCTTAATTAACTAGGACCTAAGGAAAAAATCGGGATCAACAGAACTTGTTGTTAATTCACGATCAATAGTTCAAAGAGGGATAAAAGAACAACAATTCAGTGAAATATGTTTAATTAGAGCGTAGGCCGAGATTGAACCAAAGAATCGGATCCCTGCTGAATTCCCCATTTAATCATTTTTGCATGTTTCTTTAATTTTTTTTATTATTTTGTTTCATTTTATTTTTCTTATTAAATCAAAAACCCCTTAAAACCTAAACATTGATTAATTTCATTTCAATAACTTTACACACACTCTCTATGGAATCGACCTAGACTTGTCGCTGCTACAGTTGTAGGTTTAGTTATTTTATTTTGACTAGCGTTATAACGCACTTGTCAGCCAACAGTAACCAACCTTCCTATAACTTTCCTTCGACTCCTTTCTAACCATGTTCTTGTTTTTAGGGTCCAAACTAAATGTTAAGGAAAATCTTTATACAAACATTTCATCTCCTAGCTTTTTATTTGTCAAATTCATTTGGAAAAATTCAGTTAACATTGTTCTTGAACAGTCAATTTTTCTCAACAAATAGAACAAAATTTGAATTTCTGTTAAAGGAAATAAAATGTTGATTAGGAAGATGAACCTGAAGCACTTAAACTCAAGGACTAATCTTGACTAGATGAAAGTCATATATATGCCAAAAAGCTTCAGGAGGTGAAATTCATCGACCTTCCTGGAAATTACTAATTTCATCAATATTAGCAGCGGTCTCCCGATCAACAATACTAAAATTAACAGGATCATGGCCCTTGAAGACATATAAGTACTTAACAAGCTTAATAGTATAATAGATTTCAAAATTTATGTAGCAATCAATGAGAAGCAAAAGGTACAGACTATGAGGAACCACCCACCTATTATCTACCTCATGCCTACAAATCTTTACTTTTCGGCCATCATCTCTCCTTCTATAACAAGCATAACTTTCCTCACCATAGATAGCAAAAGGAGCAAAATTTTTAGGATAATGATTCTTGCACACACCATTTCTTATGCAAGGACTATCTTTATTGATATGACCATAAGGACCATGGATCATATGCTTAATGATAAGAGAATATAACAGTGGATTTTGGAGAGGGACTAGTATTTCAGTAAATATGATTTGGTCATAAGATTCTCGATTGCGTAATTTAAAAAGTGGCTTAAGTATAAGCAATAAATGAGCATGAGGGAAACCACGCTTTTGGAACTCAATAATATAAACATACGCTGTAACCTCTCCAAAGATCTATTTCTTTATTAGCTCATTTTTAAGGATCTCAAATTTAGCTCTAAAAACTCTAGCCAACAAATCAGGCCTATCTTGTGGCTTTTTATGAAACTTAAGGTTATCCTGAATCTCCTTCCACACTGGGTTGCAAGTCATGGTGAGGAAAATGTCAAGTTTACCATACTTCTGCACTAGAACCATCGCATCAAGATAACGACATTTCATATCCCTTGGACCACCGACAAACGAAACCGGGACCGCAACTTGACAGCTAATTCGATAACCTTCAGTCTGACCGATGGCAATACCATCTAAAACACCCTGCAGTATCTCTGTCCTTATCTCATTTTGTCTCTTTCTACGGAAATCAAGCCTTGATGTTTCAATCTTTATACCAAGCCTATGGAAAGGCAATGATGGACAACAGCAACAACACCTGCAAAAAAGCAATTTCAAAAAGAGAGAGAAACAAAGGCAAAAATATGATGACCGACCACAACTGCAGGCAAGAGAAAAATGGGGAAAAATTAAACACTGGAACAGAAAAATGATTGCAAATTTACAAACCAAAATCTCATCTTAAAACATCAAAGCACCAAATAGATAAAGTAAAATTTGATATAATATTTTACCAAAGAAAAGTAAAACATACCCCTAATAGCAAAAAGTAAAGGCAAGGATGGATAACAATAGAACCTTTAAAAAAAAAAGCAATTTGAAAACGAGACATAAACTAAGGCAAAGTCAGAAACCATTCACGTGGAAAAAAATTTAATCAACTAAAGAAAAAGAGCAAGGAGGAAAAGGGGGGAAAAATAAGATAACCGACCATAGCTCCAGGCAGGAGAAAAATAGGGAAAAATTAAATAGAGGAAAAGGAAAAAAATTGCAAGTTTACAAACCAAAACCTCATCCCAAAACATCGAAGCACCAAACAGATGAAATAAAATTCAATATAATGTTTTACCAGAGAAGATACGAAGTGCAAAATTCGACATCAACGAAAAAAATTTCTCACCTTGTACTGTTCCAACAAGGAAAAAAAGGGGAAGAGAAGATGATAACAAAACCAGAAAAGGAAGACAAAACTCCTTCCACAAGCACGCCCATCCATACTACAATATACACGACCAACCCCCACCAATGGCGTACGAAAACAGGAACACACTGGAGGAACTGTCCATCGACACAGACATCCAACAAGAAATCCGACAAAGCTCAACAGAAGGATGAGGCCAATTCTGACAAAACTAACCCAAAAAAATTAAAGATTGTTCTAAATAACCATTTCAGCGGATGAAGAAAAATCAAAATCATATTAAGGACGCATTCATCATTTCACCACCCAACTACACCAACGACTCCCAACCGCAACAAATTGCCCTAATACACCAGTGCCAAATTCACACCAATCACTCCACCGCACATCAGCGCCACATGGACAATAACCATCCACCCTGTCCAAGTTGGCAGGACGAACACGCTGAGGTGACACCATCCCATTCCCGCTACACTCTCCAAAGGCCTGCCCCTTCTTCTTCAGTAAAGCTGACCTCTTTTTTTGCCATTAATGAAGTAGTGTGCCCTTATATAGGGAAACAAAATCCCAATGGGGGTGGGAAAGAATAGTGGTCGGTGCCTTTCTTTTTTGTATATAGTTAATGGACAAAATTTGCTTCCACACATCAAAAATGCTTTTTGCATAAGAAATGTTTCTTGGTAATACGTTTTCGAAGAGTCGAAACGTTTCTTTTAAATTAAAACATTTCTGCTATACGAGATGTATTTTTTTACGAAACGCTTCAACGGTAATCGCCAAAACGTTTGAGTTGGCTGAGTTGGCGTTTCGTAAACTTTTCAAAATTTTTTGTCTCCAGAAATGTTTCTTATCAACTGCAGTTGGCTAAAGGTCAAAATAACCCCTAACGTTTTTACTGATATTCAAAATAGCCCCTAACGTTTTAGAGTGTTCTTATTAAACTATAACGTTGAAAAAACGTTCAAATAAGAACCCAATGTTTATAAAACGTCCATATTAGACCCTGAGCAATGACGCCGTTAGTCTACCGTCAGTCATCTGCTGACGTAGGCTGTTATATGCTGGCGTGGTATTTTATTTTTAATTTATCTGCATGTGGGACCTACCAACGCTGACGTGGACATGTAGTGGGCGCCACATGTAATTGCAAAACGCTGCGTCTGAGCGCTGCGTCTTCTCCCCCTCAGATGCAGCATTTTGCAATTATTCTTCCCCGAATCCCTAATTCTTCTTCCCCAAATCCATTGTTCTTTTTCCCCAAATCCTTATTACTCTTTCCTTTCGATCCCTAATCCCCTTTCCGATTTGGACACAACGTTTTAATCCCTTCATCCGCGCGTCTTCGGTCTTCATCATGGTAAGTGATTCATGTCTCCCTACGAATCCTCGATCTTCCTGCTTTTCTGCAGTCCCCTATCTATGTTGTCTGCCTCATCGTGTTTTTTGTAAATATTGTATGCTTCCCTTTATGAGACATTGTTATTGTTGTCTGCCTCATTTTGTTATTTTTTCTTTTGGAATATTGTATCCATGGACCACTTTAAGAGGGGTAGAGTGTTTTTTTATGCTTCCCTACCAATCCTCGATCTTCTTGCTTTTGGAATATTGTATCCGTGGACCACTTCCCTTATTGTGTTATTTTTGTGAAGTTTGGGGTAATATCTATAGCTTAATTTTGATTGTACCACAGCAAGTTCTTTGGAGGATGAAGATCTGTTTTTTGCTTATTTCGTACGCTTTGCAAAATGGAAGGAACTACTTAAGTTGAGTTTAGTGGTAGCTTGACCTTAAATATAACTAAGAGAATCATACAGCCCCATATAGTGTCTTGAATCAAATCCGTTTATGTGTTCTATGGTTTAGCCAATAATGACTACCTTCATATTACTTAAAAGCCTACCTTACAACTGTACTTGCTTGCAATTGTAGTTAAATAACATAGTTTGTTTATTGAAATTACAAAGAGCTACATTTATG
>JAOQMM010166696.1:0-10575 GCA_027563515.1 Erythroxylum platyclados | reverse complement strand
GTTATTTTTCATCAATATATTCATAACGAAGCAATATAAAGACTCGGGATACTTTTAACTAATAAGATGTGATTAGCAAAAACATAAACAAATCTTAAGAAAACTATAATTTTCATTAAATCAAAGCATCATTTCAAAACATAAAATCCTAGAGTCTAGCCTACCTAGATTTATATCCTAATTAGTATATGATAAACAAGTAAAAACCACATAAAAATGAGAAAAAATAAAAAATAAAGAAAATATCCTCATGGTTCTTATATCTTAAAGTTATTAATAAATCTTGAAATATTTCTTGTTTCTACTCCTAAGGTTTCTATTCTCCTTTCCAACAAAACTCCCCTCTCTTTTCAGTTGCCTCTCTCATAAAAATGGAAATTCCTAACTTCTCTCTTAATACGGGTTTAAAACTGGATCATTTTGGGCTCTTATGTTGCTTAAGTAATCATTTTAGAACTTTATAGAACCTTGATCCGAATGAAAAAAAAAAGATAATCTCTTAGATTAGGGAACAATTTCTTCTGAAATAGGAGCTTAAAAGTTATAGCCTCATTGTGGCTTAATCATAGAGGTTATAGAGGGGAGTTACTAAGGTGTGGCTTCATTTTTAGTGATATTTGAGAGATGTTGTTTAGATGATCTCAATTTGCTTATATGGGTGAAGACTATGGAGAACTTGGAGAGTTGATGTTTCATCATCAATACAACCAAAGGAGTAATACATAGTGGAGACTAGTTTTAACCAAAATCTATTGTACTTGAACCTTATACAATCGACATTGTGCTGACAAATTCTAAAAGATCTTTTTGTTTCGTTTGTTGTATGTTTGTAGATTTCTCCATAGTTAGGTCCTATTAGCTTGGTCAGTTATATGGATTATTTTGTTTTTCCTTTTCAAAGATGGTGTAGAACACTTTTTCCAGGCCTTTTTGCCTTATAAATTCATTTATTTGGATTTCAAAAAAAGTTTTTGGTGCCATTATTAGGGACTGAAATATTAAGAAAGCTTAATATTTATTAATCTAATCTCTTTTTTGTTTATTTTATTTTAAAATAGTTTTCTTGATCTTATATTTGTGGTTGTATTGCAAATCTAGGTTCTTTGGTTTATAACTAGGAGTAGTCCTAGGATACCACTTGAGCTAAATCTAGAAATTGAACGGAGATTAATTAGGAAATTAAAAGAGAAATCTAAGAGTTTGAATACAAAATGGTGGGATAAGGAAATCATACAATGGAGTATTATGGTAGACCCTCGTTAGCTGGGCTTAAAGTCAACATTGCCAGACTAAATTTTGAAGTGAAAATAACTTTGAGATAAAACCCAATATGATCTAGATGATCCAAAAATTGGTATAGTTTGTTAGATTGTCACTTTCTAGAAATATATAAAACATTCAAACAAAATGAAATCTTAAAAAATTCCAACAAATTGCGGTTATTCCTATTCACATTAAGAGACTGAGCTAAGTCATGGATGAAGTCACTAATTCTAAGGTCCATCACTATATGGAATAGGCTAGCTGAAAAATTATTAGCCAAATGCTTTCCTTTAACCCAAACAACAATGCTCAAGAATGATATTTTCTCCTTCCAATAGTTATAGGGTGAGACTTTATATGACAGTTAGGAGATATAGAAGGAGTTGTTGAGGAAGTGCACAAACCACAATCTTAATTTGATATGTAGATATAGACATTCCACAGTGAGTTAGGCTACCTAACCAAGCAGCTAATAGATGCATCTTTAGGTGGGACCACTATCTTCAAGACCCTTGAGTAATTGTAAGAGATTATAGAGAATATTGCCATAAAAACCTTCCAATGGGGCAATACAAGATTGAAACCAAGGATAAGTGGGATCCACATTATTGATATGGTGGTGGCATTAAAGGCAAATTGGATGCTCTAAGAAAAAAGATTAGCAACATCAGTGTGGTACCAAATTGATGCCAATAATGAGTTGTGGCATTATTATAGGGTAGATTCCAATCATGAGTGCTAAGTAACTCGTACTTAGAGGCATCAATTGGAGCAAGCTAATTTATTAAGAGTTGGTCTCAAAATAACCCTTATATCAATACCTACATTTAGATTAGAGTTGAAAAGCCATTGAAATTTCTCATGGAGCAACAAAGGAAAATAGAGAAAAATGCCTACATATGGATCTCAACAATAATAGTAACAAAGGAAATTAAATCTTGTAGATCTTAAGATGAAACATGCCAGTGCAATTGAGATTAACTTCCAAGAATCTATCTCAATACTTTATAATTAATAAACCTCCCTTTATAATTTATAATTGTAGATTAGATAACGTACCAAACTTATCTCTAAGAGGTAACAAGGTATTCCACCTAGCAATATTGGACTTAAATGGAGAGAATAAGTGAAAGCAATCACTTTAAAGAGTTTAAGCAAGTTAATAGTTGAGGAAAAAAGAGGAGGAAACATAGTGCAAGACTAATTTGAATGAAAGAAATAAAGAAGAAGAAAAAATGGAGAAGGATAAGGAATCTAAGAAGAAAGTTATTAAGGAGTACAAAACAACAATCACATACCTGAGTGGATATGAAAAAGATTATCAAGGAGTAAAAACCAACAATCATATAATTGAGTAGGTATGAAAAATATCGAAAGAAAGATCAGTTTGTTAAGTTTTTATAGCTATTTAAGAAAATTCATATTAACATACCATTTGTTGAAGCTCTATTGTAGATCCTAAAGTATGCCAAATCCTTAAAGAATCTCCTTTCAAACAAGAAAAAACTTAAGGAAGAATTGATAGTCATTCTAAGTTGGGAGTGCTCTGCAATCTTGTAGAACAAGCTACCTCATAAGGAAAAAGATCCAGGGAGTTTTACTTTATCTTGTTATATCAAAAACTTATTAATCACTAGGGCATTAACATAATTACAACAAGTATTAATTTAATGCCTTATAATATATTCAAACATTTAGAATTAGATGAACTAAAGCCTATTAGGATGAGCATTCAATTAGCCAATAGGTTGATCAAGTATCCTAGAGTTATTATAAAGGATGTGTTGGCTAAGATTGAGAAATTTATATGTCCTATGAATTTTTGGTTTTAGATATAGAGGACAATATGGAGGTTCCTTTGATTTTAGGATACCCCTTTTTAGCCATTGTAAGGCTATTACATATGTATATGATAGGAGACTAATTTTAAGGTAACAAGATAAGGAAATTATATTTAAAATAACCTAATACATGAATCATAACCTTAAAAAGGGTGATACTTATTTTTTATTTAGATATGATTGATGCTAAAATGTCATGTACTATGTGGGAATTCATATCACAAAATTAGCTAGAAACATATATCTTATAAGGAGAGAAGAGAATAAAGGTAGCTTTTTCTTTAAAGAGCATATGGCATCTTTGAAGATTAATAAGCCCATGTAAGAGGAAAATTTTGAGCATATCAAAAGTTACATACAAAGGAGATTAAATTCATGAATCAAAGAAATACCAAAATTAGAGTTAAAAGGTTTAGTAAATCAATTAGAGTATAATTTCTTAGTTGAAACAAACAAATTACCTATTATAATTGCATCAAATTTGAGAAGTTTATTATAGACTTAAGAGAGCATGAGATGAAAATTGCATGGAGAATTTCTAAAATGAAGGGAATCAATCCCTCTTCTACAACTATAAAATCATCTTTGAAGATGACTTTAAACCAATAATGTGACCCCAAAGGCTACTTAATGTGAACATGAAAGATGTCATAAAGGTAGAGATAGTCAAACTACTTACTACAAGGGTTATTTACCTTATTTCTAATAGTTCTTTGGAGAGTCTTATACTAGTAATGCCAAAGACAAGAGGAATGATGATGGTATAGAATGAAAAGAATAAGTTGATTATTATGAGAACTATCACCAGATGAAGTGTGTGTATTAACTATAGGAAGCTAAATGATGTGACATAAAAGTAACAGTTCACAGTACCCTTCATCGATCAAATACTAGAATGACTATTAGGGCACATGTACTATTTCTTCTTGGATAGACTATCGAGCTATTTTTATATTCCTATAGTCCCTGAAGATTAAGAGGAGACCATATTTACATGCCCAATGGGTAAATTTGCTTATCCTTAAATGCCTTTTGGTTTATGCAATGTACATCTAACTTTTAGAGGTGTACAATGGTTATTTTTGATGAGTTAGTAGGGGATATCAAGGAGGTATTTATAGATGAATTTTTTATTTTTTATTTTTTATTCCTTTAAATCATGTTTACAAAATTTAAAGGATGTGAGGATACTATGTAATGCACCATCTAGCTTTTAAAAGGTTTACAATGGTTATTTCTGATGCATTAGTAGAGGACATCAAGGAGGTATTTATTGGTTAATTTTTTTATTTTTCATTCCTTGGACTCATGTTTACAAAATTTAAAGGAAATGTTCAAACGATGAGATGATACTAATTTGGTGCTTAATTAAGAGAAATGTATTTCATGGTGTAAGAGATGATAATACTAGATCAAAAAATTTTAAGTAAAGGTATAGAGGTTCATAAAGCTAAGGTAAAAACTATAGAAAAATATTTTTCTTGATTAGAAAAAGATTTTGGTTAATTCAATTTAGAAATATTGCATTTAGTACTCTAGAGAGACTATAGTTATAACTCTGAATTCCTTACTAGTCCAAGTAACTAGTATTAATCTTTACTGTAATTTAGTTTTTTAGAATTATTAGTTTATTTCTTTTCAATGGAACACTCATTTTATTAGATTAGATAATAGGAGGACATTTATTACTAGTAGTTATAGTCTTTGTGGGATCAAAACTCAACTCACTTAGGTTATAATATATAAAGCAATAGGTACACTTACCTGTGTGATTTCTTTAGTATTAGTATTAGTCTTTGTTTTTGTTTTATTCATATCATATAATTCATGCTATCTATATAATGTTTTATGGTTTATATAGCCAATATCAGTTCCTATTATGTTCTTAAGATTTGTAAAAAATTGTTACATTTTCCATAGTCTCTTAGATCAATTTGTTTTAATATTGATAACAGACGTTATGTTAATTTTGACTGATGTGTATTAATAGTTAATGTTTCTTAAACATGTAGCAAGCCACCTTAGCAAACTTAACAAAAACACTAATGTCAGGCTAGAATTGAAAAAATTGAACGTTTGAGTATTTTATTGCTACGTTTTTAAAATTCGAGCTAAAATTAAAAAATTGAAAGTTTGGACATTTTATTGCTACTTTTTAAAGTTCAGGTTATAATTGAAAATTTGACGAAAATTTGGGCTTTTTTTATAATTATCCCTATAAAATATTGTGGTTAAAATATTGAATAACGTTCAATTGCATATTAGACAATATGTCTTAGAACATTATAATCAATATATTTTAGCCCTATTAAAAACTAAAAATTAAATACAAATTATTTTATAAGCATCAAATGGTGTCTCCAAGCTTCAAATTCTATCAAAACTTTAAAGGAGTAAAGTAGAAAATAATTTAAATTACTAACTTATGCAATAAAAAAAGTTAAAAAATTATAAGCTCTCACATTATCTTTATTTCTCATTCAAATTCACTTATATTCATTGTTGTAATTATTCCTATTGAGGTCACCATAATTGAGCATACGTAGGATTATATGAAAGGAAGTTAGTACTACATTGAGGTCACCATAATTGAGCATACTTAGGATTATATGAAAGGAAGTTAATATTATGTCTTATTACATCACTATATTGTATGAATATCTTATTAACACATACATCTTTAAATCAAATTTATTAAGAAAATACATTCAAATTATTTAAAAAAAGATATAAGCATATTAAAAATATTCTTAAATTTTTATTAAAGAGCCTTTCATTCTTTATAATTTTCTATTCCTCCTAATAATTTTCAAGAGTATCTAGACTATATTTTCTTTTCAAATGAGACCTCTAACATTTTTCATTTTCCTAACAAAGTACTTTTCCTTAATATAATTACCAGAAAAGCAAATATGGCATGCATGTTGGCACAGTGCTGACTTGACAGTCATATAAGAAATAAATCAACATTCCACATCAATAATAAGTGAGAAACATGACATTATATCTACCACATTCTACATAGAATGTGCCATGTCACCATAATTATAATGTATATAAATGAATGTCAACATTTTAAGTCAATATAATAATATTAAATGTGGTATTTACAATGCCATATGTACTAAAATTCATGTGTCTCACTTCTAACATGAGTGATTTAATTATAAAATTATTAATGCTAGGAATTAATTGAAAATTTGTTAATGTCAACTAAATTACCTATCCTTATCTTTTTCTAAGTTTTAAATATCATAGGTGTTCTTAAAATAATAATTATTATTAATTAATCATAAAATTTTTAAAAAATATTTTTGTGTGTATAAAGTATTCATTATCATATCCTAAACCTATAGGAATAATTTTCTCTTACCTTACATCGTTAAAATATATAAACACATAACTCTAGAAACAAGTTTTGAACTCTAAACATGAAAATTTTTATCTTTATTTTGTAAGAATTTGAACTTCTTTCACCTTTCTAAAGTTCCTTTCAAACTATCACTTCCTTTAAAACTTATTTATAATTGCATTAAAACTTTTTAGAGAAATATTAATCCTTTTAAATTTTAACCTTTTCTTTTATCAAATTATTTTAATTATAAGATTATAACTATAACAAAAGCTTATTACAAACCTTACGAAAAATAGGGTATTGTATTTTTGTAATTATACATATTATTAATGATTAAATTCTAACCTATTAATATTCAATGCAATGTTAAAAAATAATAATTTCTTTAACTAGCGATAAGTATAGTCCGGTTACGATTCTTAAAATTGCCTATTGCATTTTCTTCTCATTGTCTCTTATTGAAATGATGTAAGAAAAGTATGAGGATCAATTATATGAAATAATAGAGAAATGTTAGATATAGTTAATATGTTTTCAATTCATTGTTATTAGGTTTACTAATGTTTTCAATTCATTGTTATTAGGTTTACTAATATTTTTTTCTATGTTATTAGGTTTACTTATATATATATATTTTGTATTCATTGTTAATAGGTTCACTAATCAAGCAAAGATATAAAGTTTTATGACTATCCAATGGCATAAAAATACTCAATTTTTTCATAGATCAACACAAGCTAGGAAAAACACCAATAAAATCTCTACATTAACAATTAAGGATGGTAAAGTTCTAAGTACTAAAGTAGAAATACATAATGAAGCACACATATTCTTTATAGAGCCTATTAGAGCTACTGAAGGTGCTTTTTCATCTATAATTGACAGATGATCTAGTAAAACCAATTGAAGTGAAAAAAAAAATCCTTTTTTCCTTAAATCCTAACAATGCTTCAAAATCGGATGGTTCCAATGCTAGCCTTTTCTAGAAAACATGATGCCACACTAAAACTTTAATGATCAAAAGTTGTGAAGGATTTGTACAAGAAGGGAAAATGCTGAGGGAGCTCAATAAAACTTATATTCTTCTCATCCCTAAAGCACAATCTCCCAACTCACTAAAAGATTATCATACTATTCCTTAATGTAATACTATTTATAAGGTATTTGCCAAGGTTTTAGCTAAAAGGCCAAAACCAACCAACTTTGTCGCATATAATCCTAGTCAAAGAGCCTACATCAAAAGAAATGTTATTGGGGATAACATTCTTATGGTCCAGGAGCTTTTCAAAGATTATCAAGAAAGAACTCAAGTAAAAACTTTGAATTAAAGTAGATTTTAACAAAGTACATGATTCCTTATATTGAAATTTCATGCTTAACACTCTACAAGCCTTTGGGTTCCCTTACCAATTCATCTAGTGGATCACCAATGTTTCATATAATATTCTAATAAATGGAAAGGCAACCAAATTATTTGAGGGGGCAAGGGGCCTGAGATAGGGGGATCCTCTTTCCCCCTCTCTTCACACTAATTATGGAAGTACTGGTAAGGCTAATAAAAAATATGATCAATAGAGATTAGAGCTTTAAATTCCATTCCAAGTGTAAAAGGGATGAAGATTGCAAGTTTCTCTTTTTTTGATAAACTAATTTTGTTTTCCAACATTAATCATAGCTTAATTTTTATACTAATGATAGCCTGAAATACTTTTAAACCATTTTTGGAGGCTAGTCTTCAATAAATCAAACAATTCCCTCATTGTTTCTTTTAGTGCATTTAGGATTGTAGGTTAGTTAGCTACTAGTAAACCATCTTGCAGAGATTTTATGCCTCTTTTAGAAAAAAAGTCAAGCATTTTATACTGGACTTCCCAATGCTTATCTATTGTATGAAGAATTCAACTTATAAAAGTTGTCCTAAATAATCTTCATAACTACTTGGCCTCATGTATCTTGTTTATTAGGACCATCTACAAATCCATTGAACAAATGCTAATAATATTTATATGGAAAGGAAAAATGGGAGGAAATTACATGGCAAAATTCAAATGGAGTGAAGTATGCAAATATCACAAGGATGGGGGTCTAGGTATACTACCAGTCAAAGTCACAAACTAGGTCCTAATGCTTAAGAGAGTTTAGAGGCTCCTAGTTCAGAAGAACTCTCTATAGGTGTGATGGATCTATAAATACTAAATAAGGAACCAAATTTTTTGATTGGTCATACCAAAATTAGATTGTTCACAGACCCTGCTTAATATTTTCAAACTCAAGGATAAGTTTAAAGGAGAATTTGAGCATAGGATAGGAAATGGGAGCAAAACCTCCTTCTTGTATGATGGATACGTCTAGGACCTCTTATGGAGGTTCAAGAGATCACCCATTAAGGAGTATCATACCATAAAACTACACATTTAAGCAGGCCTTAACAACTCATACTAATGATCTTACAAGGTTGGTTTATGCTTAAGCTCTTATAGTGACACTAATTAGGGTAGGGTGGACCATGTTAAATGGAGAAACAATGGAAATGGGAAATTCACAAGCATATCCTACAAATAGCTAATAGAGGGAAGAAGATCCAAGGTTTTATGGCATAATATAGTCTGGTATAGACATGCTTTCCCTAGATATTTAATATTTCTATAGCTTTACATAAAGGGGAAATTAAGCACACTCTTAAGAATGAAAATTTTCCTTAGAGTGTCTGCGATGTATCTGCTATGGATCAAGAAGAGGAGACAGTGAGTAACCTATTTCTTGAGTGCCAATAATCATCTAGAGTTTGAGAACAACTCAAAAGGTTGATGTTTAGTTTCCACCCCTAAATTGGTAATAACTAATACTGTGGTGCAACAAAAATCACAAAGTGAAAGAAGTAGGTTGTAATGGTAAGGATAATGCTAAGTAATATGGTATACAATATCTAGCTAGAGAAGAATCGCAGAATTTTCAAAAAGGAATCATGCAATGTACAAAACCTTACCCTTACAACAATGAATCCCATAAGGGAGTAGTTAAAGGTTCATTAAAAGGCTCTATAGTACAATTAAGACACATTCTACATATGAAGATTAACTTAGGGCTCACAAGATAGGCCAAGCTTAGAAGCAGACACGAAAATTAATTAAGGTGAAATGATAATTGATCATCCAATTTCATAGAAAAGCAAGCATTAATTATCAAGAAGACCAAACCATACAAGTTTTTTATTCATTGTGAATAAATCTATTTAACTTCTTCCAAAAATAAACTTTTTTCTAAGGTTTTAGGATAATTAAAACCCACTAATTTAGTAATATTTTTTCATTGCATGTATAATTTCCAAAAACTATTTTTCATTTTATGATTGATTAATACTTTTTATTATTTTTGATATAATTTTAATATTTTAAATCATAAAAAATAATTAATTAAACTAAATTAAATTTGACAATTTTGTCATATGAGTACTCTTATTGCTAACAATTTATGAACCAAGTCCTTTAAACTAAAGTGTGACTTATTAAAGTAGATATGTGAGTTTTAATACCTATAGTACACGTGACCAATATGTTGACATAATATGTCCATATCGCATTATGGATCCATAATACCTTATGTGTTATTAGATTCGACATGATATAATTACATATATTCTAAGTGACTATCACGCTAGCATTTGTTGACATGGCATGACATGTTTGTGGTTCTGTTAACTTTTGCTAAAAATAACTAAAGTTAGAGGAATTAATTATAAAAGATTAATAAAGTTACTCGACTAGAAAATTGAGTATAGTAAGAGAGCTAAAAAATATTATTATCTCATATCCCGATAATGTAAAGTCATTATTTTTGTTAATTTTTTCCATGGTTAAATTCACCTCTTTAATCTTATTTATGATATTATGTTATATCTTAATATTTTTAAAATAATACTATTAACACCCTAAGTATTAAGAAAGTTAAGGGATTACTTGTTTCTGTATATTTTTTGATTTTTTGTTTTTATTTTCAAATTTAGTAAAAAAAATTTTGTTTGAGTTTTTAGTTTTAGTTTTAGATTTTGATTTCTTCTGGTTTTCAAAATTTATGAAAACCACAGAGAGTGATTTTTGTTTTCTAATTATGTTTTTT
>JAOQMM010166677.1:0-10577 GCA_027563515.1 Erythroxylum platyclados | reverse complement strand
ATTAGGAACTCTCCATACAGTTTATTTTCACCAGTACTTGGATTCCTAGTAAACAGAACACCTGTTCCTGAAGTAGGGCGAGTGTTGAGATACTTAAAGGGAACCAAAGATTATACGTTGACATATAGTAGAGTCAACAATCTAAACCTCGTAAGGTATACAGATTCCGATTTTGCTATGTGTCCGAATGATAGAAAGTCCACTTCAGGTAACTTTTTATGTTAGCAGATGGTGTAGTATTGTGGAAGAGTGTCAAGCAGACACTAGCGACTTGCTCGACCATGTATATAGAGTTTGTAGCATGTTATGGGGCTGTTTCATAGACGACTTGGCTCAGAAACTTGATTTTTGAGTTGTTTGTGGTTGATTCAGTGGCTAGACCCATTTGGTTGTACTATGATAATCTTGTTGTTGTGTTGTTTAGGAACAACAATAAGAATATCACAGGATCTAAGCATTTGAAATTCAATTATTTGACTATAAAGGATTTGATACAGAAAGGTGACATTAAGGTGGAGCATTTAAAGATAGAGAAAATGTTAACCAATCTTTTAACTAAAGGACTTCGCCCACATATGTTTGAAAAAACATGTATACAATATGGGTGTATTGAAGCCCTTAAACACTGTTAGTTAGGGATCGTTATGTTTGCTCCTTGTATGATTATACATTTTGATGTATTGTTACAATATGTTGGTTTATTAATAAAGATGATTATCGTTTATCCTCAGCACTACGTGTTATCTTACATTGTCATAATAAATGTAAAAGTCTAAAGATTCGGGTCTATCTTAAGCATTTTAAAGGTCATTTGACATATATATGGATTGAACTTAAGCCTATGTCATTAGGACATATACAATTTAATATTTATATCTATGGATTTTAACATAACATAGGGGATATAAGCATTCAATCCTATAAAGGTTCTCTGATGTAGTTTAGCATTCAGTTAGAGAACATAAAGGTTTTTCTCTAATGCAATTTAGCATTTAGTGAGAGAAAACAAGATTTCTCTCATACAGTTTAACATATGCAGTTTAGCATAAATTTGGATAAATCGAGACCTACAAATAGTGAGATGATACATTTAGATCATACAGGTATCATCCTAGTTTGCCACACTCCATTTTCTCATTCATGTTAGTAAGGTATTAGGTATTCGTGATTTTATTATATCTGTGTCACATATGACACATGTATTTGATATTTTCTGGTATTGAAAGCCTTAAGGGACAAAATGATGGACTTTTATTATCTTTGGATCAATTGCTTTTAAACTTGGTACCAATTCAGTAATGTAGCTTAACCGTGTTTTAAAAATGATTTTAAACTTAAGTCCAAACCACAATTGACTATTGTCCAAGGGGAAGAATGTTAGTAATTTACATTTGGTGAACAATATTTAATTGTGAAATTTTATCAGTTTTCAATAACTTATCGATTAAGTTATGTAATTTGATCCGGATAAAGATAATAAAGTGGCCCAATAAATGATCTAAGTTAATGGGCTGAAGTTCAAGAGAAAAATGGACCCCGATCAGTATGAATCAGACTCATATTGAGCCCATGATGATGAGGCCCGATATGGATGTTATATAAAGAAGGTTAAGGCCTCCTATAGCTGCTGTATCAAATTGTGAACATAAGGACACTCTGGCCCATTCAGAGGTTCACATTTACAAAAAGCTACAAAAAGGCTTTAACGAGTCCCGGTGAGTAGATCTCGTAAAGGTGTCGATGGATTCATATTCGTTTCGGTCTCGGAAAGCTCGTTTGAAGTTATGGAATCGAAATCAAGTATTTTTTTGCATTTCTTCGTTTATTTCCCTTTCATGGTCGATTTGAGACATGTACTAAAGCTTATGTTACGTGTTACACTTGGAACAACTGGAACTATAAATCAAAATGTTGTTAAAAAATATAAGCACAAATTTACAAAGGTAAGGGCAAAAGATGGAGTTCATAATTGCCTGAAAGGTAGAGGGAGCATTACAAAGACCAAAGGGTATGACCAAATATTCATAATGGTTGTTGTGAGCACAGAATGCTGTTTGTAGATATTTGAAGGATGAATTAGAAATTGATGTTATCCTGCTCGTAAGTCAAGTTTAATAAAATGGCAAGCACCATAAAGCTCATCAAACATGTCATCCACTATTGGAATTGGAAATAGGGCTTTGATAGTCATAACATTTAAAGCTTGATAACCAGTACAAAAATGTCAAGTCCCATATTTTTTTTAACTAGCAATACTGGAGAAGAGAAGGGACTCGTGCTTGGCCTAATGAATCCCAATTTCAACGAGCCATTAACTTGTTTTTCAATTTTTGCCTTTTAAAAGTAAGCATAACGATATGGTCTTATATTGACCGATTTAGCCTCGTTTTTAAGGTTAATTTCCCTTATAGGAGGCAACTGTTGAGGCTCTTGAAAGAGGTACTTAAATTGATTCAACAAGTATTGTATTTCTGGGCATTCATCCTATGTGTCACCATTATTTGATGTTTGAAAGCAAAGTGCAGCAAGTAAAATGCTTAGTCGTATTTTTTTGAAAATAGACTTCAACAAGGATGTTTGAATTTGCGGCAATTTGATGCCATGTAATTTTTTGACTTGATGATTCCATACACATTCTATGGACAATTGCCTCCAATTACACATAACTATACTAAGTTACTCCAACCAATGAACTCCTAAAACCATATCCAATCCCCTTAGTGGTAAAACATATAGTGTTAGCTTAAGTCTTTTAAATTAATAATTTTGATGATAACAATAAACAATATTTCAAATTTAGTTATATTTCAAAATTTAAATTTATTTGGATTATTTTAGAAAAGATAAAGAGATTATAAAAGTTAGGTATTCATTTGAAATAAAAGGATAAATGTTTAACAATCCCTATTTTGCAAGAACCATCTTAACAACCTCATTGAAATAATCAGAAATGATTCCATAAAATCTGGAATGGATAAGTTACTATCTTTTTTGTACAGTCGAAGGATCCTTCTGTTCACTTGATTCAATAATCGACTTCAAGACACAATCAAAAGATTATCCAAACAACCAGATATTGGAAGATTCTGTCAAAGATAGTAAGGAAGATGTTTTAATAGATTCAAAGCTGATTTAGTCAATTATTCCATGATAAAATTAAAGCAATGACTAGTAGAAGAAATTCTTATTTAAGGGAGAGTTACTGCATTCGAATAAATATAAGATTTCAGAAATACATCAGTAACATCATTACTTACTCACGAAAATTTACACTTTATACCCTTTGAGCTTTAGAAAGAGAAAACACTCTTGAAAGAGAGAGATCAATATTCATCGAAGATCATATTGAACAAATCCTATTTTCATTTGTTAAGAGCTTGAAGAGGCTTGTTAAATACTACTAGTGCCGAAGGTTGAAGAACCTTAAAAAAGATGTACTTGTGAACTTAGAGCTGCTCGTCAAATTACTACTTGGAGATTATTAGTGAAACACTCAAGTTGGATACTTGAGAACTAGACATGGGTTTGGTTATAAGCCTAACCAGTATAAATTGACCGTGTCATTCTTTTTCTTCCCTTAACATTTAAATTTCTGCGTTATAGTTCCAGTTGTTTTCAATTTGCAAGAGGCTCCTTTCATTTTAAATTTTAACAGGCTCCTATCGTTTATACGAATTGATAGTAACTTGTAAATTTTTTTCAAGTCACACACAATTCACCCCCCTTGCGTGCGTTTCCTTTATCATTTGGTATTATAGCGAGGTTTCACATTTATTGTGTTTTACAGCACGTAATAGATCATGGCAAACAACTTAAGAAGTCTTGAAGGAAAATCTATCACAAAGCCCCCTTATTTTAATGGAAACATCTACTCCTGTTGGAAGGAAAGAATGATAATTTATCTCCAATATGTGGATATTGAAGTCTGGCAAGCTATTAAAATGGGAGTTATCTCTTGCTACTGATGATGTAGAATTATGGATTGATGTTGATTGAAGAAATGCACAGTTAAATGCTAAAATATGACATCATCTGATTTGTACACTCTCTCTAGAAGAATATGAGAAGATATCCTACTGTTCTATAACAAAGGCAATGTAGGACAAACTTCAGGTTACCTTTGAAGGAACAAATGAGGTAAAGAAACATAGGATAAGTCTTTTAGTGCATCACTATGAAACTATTAGCATGAAATAGGGAGAGACCATAGACGAATTCTTTAGAAGATTCAATAACATCATCACGGCCTTGAAGAACTTGTGAGAGATATATCCTAATGATGAGCTCGTAATAAAGATTCTAAGATTACTACCAAAGGAATGGAGACCCAAAGTGACAACTCTAGAAACTATAAAGGATTTAGACATTATTTCACTTGATTGGCTAAGAGGAAACCTGATGATCCATGAGACAGAACTTAGACGAGATGAAGGATCCTCCTATAGAAGAGGAATGGCTCTAAAAGCTGTTGATGAATCAACTCCATCAAATGGTGATGAAAGGGACACTAAATTGCAGATAGATGGATATAATGAATTCAATTTTATGGTCATAAAATATGCACGTTTTACAAAAATAAGTTGATAAAGAAAAGAGAAGGAAATAAGAAAACTGGAAATAATAGGTTCCTATTAAAAGGTAACAACAGTAGTAGCAATACACAAAATACTCAAATTATATGTTATCACTGTAAGAAGCCTGGACACACCAAACCAGAATGTCCCCTTCTTCTTCAAAAGGACAAAACTGAAAATAGAAGACCCAGAAAGCAAGTTATGATTGCAGCTTGGTCTGATGAAGATTTTGAGAATTTTGATGAAGAAGAGTCTAAAGAAGTAAGCAATGTTTGTCTTACAACTGATTCAGAAGAAGATGAGGTATACTGTTCTGACTCTGATATTGAATTTGATGAATTAAAAGGTGCATATCATGAACTGTATGCTCAGTATAAGAAATTAATTATGCAGTATTTCAAAGAGGTTGAGAAGTCTGAAAAAATCATGCATCTTTAAATAATAAAATTAAATCATTAGAATCAGTGAATAAGAACCTGTTGTCTAAGAATATGTCTATTGAAAATGATTATAAGCAAAAGGTATCCAAAAAAGAACTTTTGGAAGAAAAAGTGACTCAGTTAGAAAACACATTGCTAGAGAATGGTTCAAAAAAAGTAAAATAATTAGAAGAAAAGGTTGCTGAACTAAAACTTGAAAAAGAGAAATTTGCTGGAAAAATCTTATCTTTAGGAAAGGATTTAGCTAATTTTGTTGATGGAAAGAACAATGTTGATGCATTACTTGGTAATGGTAAAGGTGTCACTAATAAGGCAGGAATGGGCTATGATGAAGATAAGAATATTAAGTTGCACAAGAATTTCTTTCTTAGAAACAACAAGATATAATCGAAAAGTTAGTAACCTATTCCATGACAAAAATGATAGTAACTCTTATTCATCTATTTTGTGCTTTTACTGTGGCAAACATGGACATATTAGTCATTCTTGTAACATTCGTGGAATGAAGAATTTATCTGAAATATATGTTTGGAGACCAAAAGGTCAGACCACTAACCTGAAAGGATCCAGAAAAGTTTGGGCACCTAAATTAAGATAATACATTCTGCAGATATGCTTCAAATGAGTGACAGCAGAAAATCAATGGATAGTTGACAGTGACTGTTCAAGACACATGACAGGTGAAATATCACACTTTAACTATAATGAAAGCAAATATGGAGGTAATGTTGTCTTTGTAAACAAAAACAAAGCAAAGGTTACTGGAATTGATAAAATTGGTGCCTCATACACTACTTCTATTGAGAATGTTCTCTATGTTAATGGATTGAAACATAACCTACTGAGTGTAAGTTATGTGATAAGGGATATAGAGTCACATTCTATGCATCTCATTGCAAAATAATTGATAATAATAACGATAACATTGTGTTTGTTGGTCATAGAAATCAGAATATATATTGTGCTCAACTGGAAGACATGTCTTCTAAAAAAGTTAAGTGTTTTGTTTCTTTGAAAAAGGACTCATTAATCTGGCATAGAAGATTTGGACATGCTAGCGTGAGCATTTTATCAAAACTGTCCAAGAATGAATTAGTAAGAGGTCTACCAACTTTAAACTTTGAGAATAATTAGGTTTGTGAAGCATGCTTAAAAGGAAAACAAGTTACAAATAGCTTTCCACCCAAGAATGTTGTATCTACCAACCAACCACTTGAGCTTATACATATAGATTTATTTGGTCCTACTAGAACTCAAAGTTTTGGTGGTAAACATTATGGTTTTGTTATAATAGATGATTATTCTAGATTTACATGGGTTTATTTCCTAGCAAATAAGGATGATGCTACTGAAGTCTTTGATAAAAATTCAGATTGAAAAGGGTACTGCATTACTTCAATTCAGAGTGATCATGGAGGAGAATTTGCTAATATAAAATTTGAAAATTTCTATGATGATCTTTTGTCTAAGGACTCCTCAGCAGAATGGAGTTGTTGAGAGAAAGAATAGGACCCTTGTTGATATGGCCAGGACCATTCTGTGTGAAAGTGTTCTACCTCATGGATATTGGGTAGAAGTTGTGTCTACAACCTATTACATTCTGAACAGGTGTCTTATAAGGCCTATTCTCAAAAAGATCCCTTATGAGCTTTGAAAAGGGAGAAAGTCGAATGTTGCCTACTTTCGAGCCTTTGGCTGCAAGTGTTTTATTTTGAATAATGGTAAGGACAATCTTAGAAAATTTGATGCAAGATCTGATAAAGTTATATTTCTGGGATACAACATTGTTAGCATAGGATTTAGAGTTTACAACAAAAGAACTAAGAGGATAAAAGAATTAATACATGTAGTATTTGATAAAGCACTACCCTCAACAACTGCTATTGATTCAGATAATAAAGAGCATCCTTTGGTTCCTAAAGATACTTCACAAATTCAAACTGCACCAGTGGTGCCTTCAAATTAACAAGATCAAGAAGATCCTTCTTAAGTTAGGACAGAGAAGGCTCCTTCTCCAAGTACACCTCAACAGGCTCCTATACTGCAAAGGACACCAGATACTCATAATAGAAGGACGCCAAGAGAATAGAGAGGTTTTGATACACTTTATTATATTCTGGGAGACCCTTCAGAAGGTCTAAGAACAAAAGCATCCTTAAAAAACAATTATGTTGCCTTTGTTCACAACTAGAACAAAAAATTATTGAAAAGGCACTTGCTGATAAAAACTGAACTTCAGTTATAAAAGATGAACTAAACCATTTTGACAGGAACCAAGTTTGGAATCTGGTACCTTATCCACAAAACAAGTCAGTTATTGGAAGTCGTTGGGTATTTAGAAACAAACTTGACGAAAATGGTAAGGTAGTAAGAAATAAAGTTAGACTTATAGGTCAAGGCTATAACCAAAAGGAAGGTATTGATTTTGATGAGACTTATACTCCTATTGCTAGACTAGAAGTCTGTCAGAATTTTACTTGTTTTTACATGTTATAGAAATTTCAAATTATTTAAATAGATGTCAAAAGTGTCTTTTTAAATGGATATATTAACGAAGAAGTGTTTGTTAAGCAACCTCCAAATTTTGAGAACGCAGACCATTGAGATTATGTGATGAAATTAACAAAAGGTTGTGTGGTCTAAAGCAGGCTCCTTGAGTATGGTATGACAGTTTCAGTAACTTTTTGCTTGAAAATAACTTTGAAAAAGGAAAGGTAAATAAAACCTTATTTATTAAGAAAAAGGAAAATGATTTACTTATAGTTCAAATATATATTGATGACATAATATTTGGTGCTACTAATCCATCTTTATAACAGACCACCACCATAGAGCATATGCCCGAACATCCAGTGGACATTTAAGAACATACCCTATGAGAATGGCATGTTAGAGCAATCACATTCAGTTATTATGGCATCACACACATAACGCAAGTATTTGGAAATAGTCAAACTTCTTATTTCATTAACAAAATATGCACATACATTGTCATTACATCATATAATCCATATATTTACAATATAAAAGCACTCGTGGGTTTACTGTTTTATATTAACAGTTCTACATGACATAAGTTGTCAATAGAAACATCCTAACTAGACTTCAGACGTCAACTGACCAGACCTTTGAGCCATTCTCGCTTCCAAAGTGACAGTACTAACTTCTAATGGCTAGCCTTGAAAACCAGGTCTCCTCAGTACCTGAAAATCATAGTTGCAATTTTGATGAGTTTTGCGAACTCAGTGAGTGAACCATCATTGATGTGCTCACCCAAATCAAAATAGATGTCACAACTTCATAACCAAATTCATAAGTGTATCTCACATCATTTAGAATCATTCGGTATTAGATACCTAATCGCATTGTACATCACGTCTCGAAAATACATCATGAAGTACAAACATTTAATATAATCATTTCAAACAATTCGATCATTTATTTCAACCATTCATATCATCAACATGTACACAATTCAGCAGTTATTCACATTCGAACTCATGAATACATGAAAAGATATAGATGCAAATACATATGAGATTATACTTTCATTTTTATTTTATTGTGACCGAGCACCTATTTAACTGTCTCGTATCCTTTTGTAGATACCAGGCTCATTTCACATTTTAGATACTATCCCATACCCATTATGGATACCGAGCTTATTAATAACTAAGCTTGTGGCTCTTTTGTGCACATTTATGAGCTTTAAGCTCCTTCTCACTTTGGTCACTCTAGTCACAACTCCTTTATCTAATCATGTATACTCATGTAATGGAATGCAACATTTCACATAATATTCTATCAATCACTTTCATTTTATGTATACAATCACTTATCACAATCATCGGACCTAAGTTCGGCAATCAACATTCAGTTGAGTACATATAGTTCCACATTCACATACAATTAGTCAACACTTTCAATACATTCCAGATTATTGGTCTCCTCAGACATCAATGTCCGGAATCATCACAATTAGTAACAATTCAATGTCTATAATTAATAGGAAACAATGAAATTATAGTGAGGAAACATCTAGGTTGACTTAAAGTACGCTCCAGATAAGTTATTGCCTCGATGACTCGGCAATGTCTGGATGTTGACGATCGATCGATGCTTCTATTTCATGCAACACATATATATGTGCACATTTCTCACTTATGTAATCAAACAAATACTCAATCATGCATATGTATATGGGTTATGTCCAATGCATGCTCAATTGATTTTCCTTCACAAATAAGCTGTCTTCTTTTAATCATAACTCTCTCTAAAAAAATCTAAATACCATGATTTTTGTGCCCCTTGAAACTAGACTTCCATTAGTCTTAATGTATCTAAAACTTACACAAATAGCATTTCCATTCAAAATACAATCCCTATCCAAATTCTGTTATGTTTTTTGGTAAGAAACAAACTAGCAACCAATGCTCAAACAACAATAAATCATTATCAAGACATCTTCTAGCCAAACTGTTTCATAGAGGCATTAATGAGATATCAATAATCATTTTTTTATGTTTTATAATTTAACTAATTCGAGCTTTAAAGCCCTCAAACATTAGGAAATAATACAATGTTCCTGCATAGTGATCTGTCGCGGGTAGTATTAGAAAAACAGGCATAACTTAGGCTTTAGTCACTATTTTTGCATGAAACGTTCATCGAAATCAAGATATAACCTATGTATACAACTTTTATTCTTTGAGTTTCTTCTAATTCACACTCTATGGATATGTAAAATTGATCGGAAGAGGAAGGTGCAATTGAAACCCGAATTTTAACCTAGGGTTCTAACTTTCCATATTCAATAATACTTCAATAGCAACTATTTTTAACATGAATCTACCATCATTTACACTTTAAACCTTAACCTAAATCATCCATTTCATAGCCTCTAAAAACCCACGGTTTTACACATCCAAAACAAGACATATTCTTTCATCAAATTTCTAGCACAATTTATCATCAACTCTGCAAGCATCTCATCTCAATTCAATCACCATGAATGTCTATTATTTCATGCCATGAAGATCAGAATTTACTTACATGTTTAGCCCTAATTCCATCTTAAGAAACAAGCTATCTTAGCCTTCCAAAGTTGCAAGCATAAGCCAAAAACAAGATAGAATGGAAGGGGTTTCAAGTACAAGATGAAAGCTGTAAAAATTTTGCCAAAAACTCAAACTTGTGTGGAGGTGTGTAGGTGTCAATGGTGTGGGGAAGAAGAAAGCATCAATTAGCAAGAAACAAAAGAAGAAGTGGCCTTGCAAGAGGAGAAAACATGGGTGCAGTGTGTGGTGTAGGTTAAACCATATATTATGCCAAGTGTCAATTAAAGAGGCATGTTACATGTCTTCTTCTTATGCTTCCAATTGTAACATAATAACTAGTCCATTTCTCACCCAAACTCTAGGCCATTTGTCACTTAATTGTTCCACCATTGGTCACTCAATAATTCATACCATTTGTCACTCAATTAGTGGTGCCATGTGTCACCCTCTTATTGGCCCATTCAACCTAAATTTTCATGTATCAATTTTATCTTGCCATGCAACAT
>JAOQMM010166647.1:0-10579 GCA_027563515.1 Erythroxylum platyclados | reverse complement strand
CCTGCTTCTGTACAGCGTACAGTAAAAAGTAAACTTCAAGAATCTATTTCTGTAAAAGATTTTGGAGCTATAGCAGACAGTGATGGTACTTCTGGAAATGGTACAGACAACACTGTTGCCATTCAAAACGCAGTTAATGCTGCAGTTGCTCAGCGTAGGCATCTAACTTTTCCTACTGAAAATGGAGCCATGTATCGCATTACAGCTCCTATTTCTATTTTAGTAGAGCCTATTACTAGTGGCTTTAGGAAAGGTGTAATTATTGAAGGTGAGGGTCCTGGAGCAGTTATTTTTAACGACTCTACTGGAGACACTTTTGTTTTAGATAGCACAGCAGGTGCTGCTGATATGGGTACTCAGATTAAAATTAAAAATCTAAGTTTCCACAGCAATACAGGCACTCGTCCTACTAGTTTTATTAGAAATAAAAAAGGCATCAATACTAAAGTATACGACTGTCAATTTATGTCTGTATATGTCAGTGAATCTTGTATTACTAACGAAGTTGCCTATGGACTAACTCTACGAGACTCAGTTTTTCGTGGAGTTGTAGGAACTGGCCTTCTACTTCGTCAAAGTTTAATTGAAGCAAACGGTTACAGTTTTGTTGCTTCTGTAGAAAATTGTGATTTTAGTTTCTGCACTACAGGTATTTATGCAGAAGGCGCTAATTGCCTGTCTATTAAGAATACACCTATTCAACAATGCACAGATGGACTTGTTGTAGATCCTACTGTTAATGGAGTTCTTGCTTTTAACATTCTGCTAGAAAACGTTTGGTTTGAAAATAACAACAATTGGGATATTAACTTTAACTCAAATGTTTCTAGTTGGTGTGAAGCTACAATTTTACGCTGTCAGTTTGGTAGGGGTTCTTCTAATACAAAGATTAATCTAGGCACTAAATCTCGCATTGTTGTAGAAGGTATTGCCGCTGGTCCAGGCCATGTAGAAGTAACTGGTAGTGGAAGTGCTTCTTTTACTGGAGTAAATACTACTCCAAAATATATCCAAAATGGTTCTTTTTATTGGGTAGAGTATAATGCTGCAGGAGGTTTTGACACTCCATTTTTATCAACTGATGGTAGCTTTAACGTAATTACTAAAGCCGGTGCTTTTGTATCTGCAGCAGGATTTAAATCTGCCTCTGGTAGTGTATCAGTGCCAAATGCTACAGCAACAACGCTATTCACTATGCCTTCAGCAACAAATGCAGTGTATTTACTCAGTACAACTGCAGGTAGTTCAGGTCCAGCCGCGTGGACTTCAGTAGCGATTGTTTCCTGCTCTGCTTCTCTTGGAAACATTGTTATGCTACAAACTGGAAGTAACCTAACTCTAACTCTCTCTGGATTAGCAATTCAGGCTACACAGTCTACAGGTGGAACAGTATCTATTTCTTGGACAGCTACTAGGATTCAATAATGACAACTTCAGCAAACACCACTTACGAATCAAATAGGGATGACATTATTAAAGCAGCTCTACGTAAATGTGGGGTTCTAGCCGAAGGAGAAACACCTTCTACAGAATCTTATACCAACTGTAGTAAAGCACTAAACAACATCGTTCTTCGATTTGCTACGCTAGGTATGCCTCTGTGGAAGCGTATCGAGCAGACAGTAACGATTGTGGCTGGAACTAAAGACTACACAATTAATAACGTATTACAGGTAACTCAAGTAGTATTGAAGGATACTACAGGAGGAACTCAATATGAACTTATCCCCAAGGATAGGTATGATTATAATCGTCTACCTTCTAATACTTCTGGGTTGCCTGTTCATTATACATTTATCCCTGGACTAGAGAATGGTACTCTAACTTTGTGGCCTACACCAGACACAGGAGCAGCGACCAATAAAACTCTATTAGTGACTTACCAGAAAGAGTTTGATGGTTTTACAGCAAGTGGAGATACTCCAGATTTTCCAGCCTACTGGACGGATGCAATCATCTACGAACTAGCTGTCAATATTGCTCCTGAATATGGTGTTCCTCTACAGGATCGCGGTATGCTGAAGGCAGAGGCTAAGACGTATCTAGAACAAGCAGAGGGATATGGAGACGATAAGTTCTCTATGTTTATTCAACCTGACTTTGCTATGAGGTAAGGATGGCTTTCTCAAATACACCTGCAAACGATACTTACAGAACAGTACCAATCAAGTTTGATGCAACACCTACACTTCGTTCTGTAAATAATACTGTTCGTAGAGATAGTCATATTATTAATTTCTTTTATGATAGAATTTCTCAAGAAAATAAGGAACGAGAGGTTACTCTAAAGAAAAGACCTGGAATTTCTACTGGAACGCAGTCCCTTTCTAAAGCAGTAAGTACAGATACTATTCGTGGGTATTTCTATGAAGAACAAGAAGATATTTACTTCTGGGCTGTAGGAAATAAAGTCTATAAGTATATCCCAAGTCCTGCTGGATCGTATACTGCCTTAGTAGCAACACTAGCTACTAGTTCTGGAGAAGTATGCTTCGATCTATTTCAAAAAGCATCTGATGGGAGTGTATATATTCTATTTTCAGATGGAACTAATCTTTGGTCCCAACAATTAAGAACATACCCAGATACAGCAGCAGTCTCAGTATCTGATGCTGACTTTCCAGGCTCTGGACATATGCCTAGGTTTGTAGTACTAGATGGGTATGTTTTTATTGCTAAAGGAAACACAATCTATAACTCTGACTTAGATGACTTTTCTGCTTGGACAGCAGGAAATGAGATTGATTGTGAGATGTCCTCTGATAATATCAAGGCTTTAATTAAAAATAAGAATTATATTCTAGCAATAGGTTATGACAGTTTAGAAATCTTCTGGGATGGTGGTGATAATTCATCTCCTTTACAAAGAAATGATTCTGGTTTTAAGAGTATTGGTCTTATTGGTGGAATTGCTTCTGTAGGAGATATTACATACTTTCTTGGACAAGAGAAAAAGAGTCTTCCTAAAGTATTTAGGATTGAGGGATTTAAAGTAGAACCAGTATCTAATGCTGTAGTTGAACGTACTTTAGAACCATTGACTGCTACAACTAGTCAAATTAATACTCTATACGGAAATATTTTAACTGCAGATGGACATACTTTCTACTGTCTATCTACTCCAAATATTACATGGGTACTTGACACGGAAGAGAAGTTTTGGTATGAGTGGAGAGCTGCTGATGACACACCACTACAGGTGGAAGCCTGTTGGGCCAAACATCGTGGAGGTCAATTTTTAGCAACAAAGAACACTTCAACTATTGACTTTTTCTCTCCTTTAGTGTATAATGATAAGAACAGTAATTTTACAGCTTCTTATACAACTGAAGATTCTTTATTTGGAAGTGTTAATTGGAAAACAGCTAATAGACTTTCTGTAGTATCTGATAGATATTTAACAACTGGTTCTTCTATACTAACTGTTCAATGGAGTGATAATGACTGGGCTGATGGCCCCACAGGATCTACTACAGTTAATTTATTTTTAAATTTACCTAAAGCACATAGATTAGGAAGATTTAGAAATAGAAGTTTTAGAGTATTATATTCTGATAATTATCCTTTAAGAATTAAATTATTAGAATTAGAAATTAATATAGGATCACATTAATATGGTTAGTAAAACTTTTTCTCCAGGGACAATTATTGACCATGCTTGGTTAAACTATGTAGATCATGTAGTATTCGGAGCAAGAGAGATAGAAACTGGTGATGGAGTAACAGACGACACTCTTGCTATTACTGAAGCAGATATCTATGCTGCTTCAAATGCAGAAGCACTTGTTGTGCCTGCTGGTACATATTTAATTTCTTCTAGCTATATTTTTACTGCACCAGTGGTGATGCTTCCTGGGGCTAAGTTTAAAACTACGTCTTCATCTGTGTATTTAAAGTTTAGTGCAGGCTTTTTTGCAGATATCTTTGAGTGCCTAGATACTGATGGACCTACACAATTCCTATCTACCGAGAAGATTTTTCCACAATGGTTTGGTTCTTGTGGAGGTGCTTCAGAGGATTCTAGTGTAGCTCTTACAAGGGCTTTTAAAGCCTGTCGTGCCTCCTTCGGATCTTCTCTAGACTACACCGATAAAACATTCGGCTGCCGAACTGTCTGGTTTACATCTGGCACTTATAAGTGTAAGAACGTCCCAGTCTACTGTGGGACTAATATTGATGGTGAGTGGGGTGGTAGTCCCTATGGTGCGTCGATTATGCAAATTGACTACAATGATCCAGCACTTAGATTTGTCCCTAAGAACTATGCACTAGATGGTACAGTGCTAAATACTAGTGTAGGTCAAAACCATATTCAAAATATTAGATTAGGTAACTTAGTTCCGAGCAGTTCTTTTGATGGGGAGCCTATCTGTAAGTTCATGTCTCCTTCTCAGGCAACTACCTATTTAGGAATTGCTGGAGACACAGCAGGTACTGTTGGACATATTGATACTCAATTTGAGAAAGTGTGGTTCAAACAAGCCGGCGTCTGTATTGGTGTGGATGAAGGCATGCTTTGGATGCATATCTCTAGATGTACTTTTGATGTAGTCTATAAGGCAGTTCATCATAGTGGCTCTTCATATGGGATGGTGCGGAGTTATAATAACATCTATTATGGATGCCTACATGGAGCTATCCACAATACCTCCACAGATACTGTTACTGGTGTACGCCTAGATTCTCATGGAGATGAGTTTAAGGCTGGTTCCTGCTTTAATGGTACTGCTGACTGGAGACGTGCAATCAACTATAACCCAACAACAAAAGTTGTAGGCACTTTTGTCCGTATACATGATGCGCACTTCTGGAAACAGACCAGCTTAGGAGCTAATACCACAGGCACTGCTACTGGCGGAGCTAGTGGTACTCTAATTGATAGCACGAAGACATGGACAACTAATCAGTGGCTTGGTGGACATGTGTATATTACCAGTGGAACTGGAGCAGGACAGTCAAAGTATATCAGTAGCAACAATGCCACTACTCTGACAATCTCAGGTACTTGGACCACCCCACCTGATGCAACTAGTATCTACTACATTGAGATGCTGCGGCTAGGCGGTCCAGTATTCATCAAGAATGCTGACCGAGTTGAAGGTAGTTTTGATATGTATGATCCTGACTGCACAAATTCGCAGAAGGCTGTTGCACTACAAGATGGTATTAGATTTCTAAATCTTAAGGTAAACATTATTTCAGAACGACTGGCTGATTATACAGCAGGAGCACTGGTAAAACTCACTCAATCAACACAGACTATTGCTGGAGGGAAGCTCGAAGTTATTGCTACTAACACAGGGCCTGTGCCTATTCCAGCGGCACTGGATTCAGACTACATCGTTGATTCTAAGCTCAGTATTCAAGGGCTGAAGACTGCGGGCAGCTTTACCGAAAAGCGTGGAACGAATCTAGCTACTTGTGATGGACAGGATTTAGTAGGGTCAGCCTCTTGCGCAATTGGAACTTTGGCAAATGGTGCGCGCTCTACAGCCTTTAACATCACAGTTACTGGCGCATCTGTTGGAGACTCTGTTTCCTTTTCACCAGGAGGTAGCTTGATGGGTTGTGGTTATAATGGCTATGTTTCCGCTTCAAATAATGTTGTGTTCTATGCATATAACTGGACTGGAACCAGCCAAGCAATTGGCACAATGACAATTACTGCATATGTTACTAGGGCCTCATAATGGCGGATCTCTTACCTCCAGCACCTATTGACGAGCCTCCAAGATCCTACGCTTGGGTAGACTATTATGAGAAGATGGTAACCAAGATTAATCAGATTAATAATTTATCTTGGAGTTCTATTAATAAGACTGGATCTAGTCTTGCAGATCTACAAACAAGGTTACATAACAGTCTTCAGACTATTCAGGGAGGTACTACTAATGAGTACTACCATCTTACTCAAACCCAACATAGTCATATTGGACAAGTAGCAGTAACAACCTCTACATCCTATCCAATTGCTGACGATATCCCTGAAGGATATGGGATAATCTGGCATAATAGTGATCTAGGGGTTACAAGGCTGTATACCAAAATTAGTGGTACTCTAAAATATGTTGTATTGTCATAAGGAATTATATGGGATTTTTCTCTGATCTTGGAGACTTCGCCTCTAATACTTGGCACAGTCTAGAAAATGCCGGGCAGGGCTTAATTGACTGGGGTAAGGATGCTGGGCAATCTCTAATTGATGCTCACAAAGATGTAGCTGCAGGTGTAGATGATCTACATCATGGGGATATCTCTGGATTTGAGGATCGCGCAGCAGATTTTGAAGACAGGGGAGAGGATATCTTTGGTGATGGGAGCTGGTATAAAGCAGCCTTTAACGCCGCTGTTACTGGTGGGAATCCATTTGCACCTTATGGTAATGTTGGATACAAACTAGTTCATGGTCAGGCTCTCAATAAAGCAGATTATGCCTCCCTAGGAGTGAATGCAGCGATGCCCTCCTTTGAGACTGGCTATGGACGGGTAGCCGATGCTGCTGCAAGAGGAGCTTCCTCTGGAGCAGTTAATGCAGCTATCCAAGGAAAGAGTGTTGCTGAGGGGGCTGCTACCGGGGGCCTTTACGGGGGTATTTCTGGCGGATTAAACGCCTATCTAAACCCAGCACAATCAAATTTATCTATCACAAATTTAGGAGATTCATCTATGGATGGTGGATTTAATTGGTATGATTTTAATTCTCCATCTGGAAGGTTGGATGATTTCTCTAATATGTCTGCCTGGACTCCCTCAGATGCTTCATCATCTACTTGGTTAGATACTTGGAAGAGTATTAAAGATACAGATTGGATGAAGGGGATCTTCGGGGCTCTTGGTGGTACTTCCGCTGGCGGGGCCGCAGTGGCGAAAGGTATGTATGGAACAGGTGATCAGGTTGTCAACACTATTGCTGGTCTCGCCAATCTTGGACTACAGCACAGTGCTGCAAAGAAGTATGGGCAGTATGCCGACAATTTGGCTAGTATATATGGACCAAATTCAGCGTATTCTAAACAACTACAAAGTAGTCTAGCAGCTAGGGATGCAGCCAGAGGACGTAGGTCACAGTATGGTGCCCGTAATGTGGAGCTACAAGCTAAACTAGCAGATGTCAATGCTCGTGTAGCCCCACAAATGATGGCTGCTCAAAATGCACAGAGACAGGCCCAACTTGGTGGTCTACAGTCAATCTATGGCCTTGCTAAAAACTATGGCCCACAGATTAACACTGCTTGGAACAACTTTACTAATCCAGCTACAATGAAGGGATACAGTGGTGATCCCACTGTCCCTACTTTCATGGGTCCGAACATGCCTGAAGATGAATCTCTACGTCGTATGTGGGAGTAAGTATGCCTTATGTAACATATCCAAATCTAGGAGATATCTATAAGCCAGACAACCTCTCTCTACTCCCAACAATGATTGGATTTCAAAGAGAGGAAGAAGCCCAAAAGAATAATCTTCTAAATCAACTCACTGCCGAACAGGAGTATGCTCAGAATCAGCAGATGAATCCGCTAAGAGTTCAGAATGAACAAGAACTTCTTAAACAGAGACAACTAGCTAATGATTTTGAAGAAAAGAAGAAACCCCTTCTCCTACAAGAACTAGGGAATAAAGCAAATTCTCTAAAGCAAGATCAACTAACTCAACTTGGTGGAATGATGTATCAAGTTGGGAAAGCTGTGGAAGCTTCTGGTGGAAAGGTTCCTCTAGAGATGGAGGCACATCTTCCAAAGGAGATTGTCAATCTTCTCTCTCAACCAGATGGTTATAAGCAAGCTATTTCATTTGGTGAGCAGATTCTGAAGGGCTCTCCAAAGTCCTTTGTTGCGACCGAAAAAGCTGCCTACGACAAAGAGCGTGATGAGCTTAAAGCTCGTTTACGTAAGTATGAGGTTGATGAGAGGAACAAGACAGCTCTTGAGGTTGCTCGTATTAGAGGTGCTGTACAGTCTAGAATTGCTTCTGGAAAATCAACACCAGAAGACAAGAGGACATTACAACAACAGTTGACAATGTGGCAAACCAAGGCAGGTAGTGCTACGTCACAGGAAGAACGTGATTTTGCACTAGGACAGTTTAATGCTACCCTAGAAATTATTACACAGTTGGAAAACATTAAGGCTGGTGCTAAGGAAGCTGGGAAGATTGATTCTGGATCTGTAGGTGGTCTTCCAACTAAGAGTAAACCAACTACCCCAACTGTCCCACTACCGTCTAAACTACCACAAACAGGTCCAAAGAAGGACTCTCAAGGTAGAATTTTACTAGATTAAAGGATATAAATGGCTGACGACAGACAAGTATTTGTTTACAAGGGGGTAGAGTATAGCCTGCCTGCTACATACACACCAGAACAAGCAAAGGCTAGAATCCTACAGCATTTAGGAGAGTCTCAGCCAGAAGTACCTAAGCAACCTAAAGTAGCTCCACCTAAAGGCAACACATCCATTACCGAAGATATTAAGTCAGGTCTAGCTGGAGCTGTCACCACTGCTGGTAAATTTGGTGGTGGTTTAGCTATTGCTGGTTTAGATGCTCTAGGTCAACAAGAGGCTGCTGAAGAAGTATATCGTCGGATGCAGAAAGGCTCTGAAAATCTACAGAAATGGGCTAATCCCCAGGGAAGGGAACAAGGCATTGGCGGTAAGATTGTTTCTGCCATCCCACAAATTCCAACATTCCCTTTTAGTACCACTGGTCAAACTCTTATTGAAAAGGGTGAAGATCTTCCAACAGCATTAAAGGGCGCTGCTATTGATGTAGCTGGGAATCTATTAGGAGCAGTTGTTCCTGGTTCTGTTGGTACTAAAGCACTTACAAAGTTTGGAACTGGGGCAGCTATTAATGCTGCTCAGGATGTTGCTACTAAGAAGGCTATTCAAAGTATTTCTAGTACTACGGAAGCAAAGAAAGCCTTTGAACCAACCTTAGAGGATGCATTAGCTTCTGGTGTGATTGGGGGTGGGTTTAGTCTACTTTTTAAGTCAGGAAAACAGGCTAAGGCTGAGAATGACAAACTTGCTAAGGCTCGTGCTATTTTTGATGAACAGAATAAAGCCAAACAAGTAGAAGTTCCTGAAGTAAAGCCGGATAATTTGGCAGAACTACGGAAACGAGTGGATGAAGTGCGTCCTATGCAGGAAGCATTCAATAGAATGTCTGAAGAGGAACTACAGGCATATAGAGAATCTCAAATTCAAGAGGGTCCTGTAGATAAACAAATGGATCTTCCATTTGATGCAGGCCCAGAAGAGATTGCTTTCCGTCGTTCTCAGCAGGAACCACAAATGGATATGTTTGCTGAGGATATCCAACGGAACCCTGTTGAACAAGTACCAGATAGGTCAGTTCCACCAAATCCACAAATGGATCTTCTACCTGACCAAGCTATGCTTGATCGTCGGTGGAATGATGTCCCTCCTGAAACTCCTATTGATCGTCAACGACAGATTGAAGAGGCTTATGCACAGAGGGACCAACAACGTGCTTTAGAGGAGCAACAAAACGCTCTGGATGAGCGTTTAATGCCTCTAGAAGAGCGTCTACTAAAAGAGGCATACCAACCCCCTACCCGTGAGCAATTACGTGCTAAGAGAGGCCGTCCAGGTAAGGCTGGAAGGTATCGTAACTCTCAAAGAGGTGCTCTGGATTTCCAAGCTATCTCTGAAGTATTCCAAAAGATCCTTAATTTAAATAAATACTCTCCCTCAGTAAAAGATGCTATGATGTCTCTTACAAAACAAAGTAAAGAGGAGAGAGTTAAAAATATTTTAGGATCTACTTCTGGGTATGTAGAGAATATTCGTACTCCTGCTGAGGTCATTGCTGCTTCAGAGAATGCTAAGGATATTCCTGCATCTGCTCTTCTTGGTGCCAAGACAGTTACTCCTGGATCTAATGCCTTAGCTATCAAGCATCCTAATCCACTAATCAAGTTCCTACGCTATGGTAAGAATGAGATTAATCACTTTGTCACCAGTGCCTCAGAACGATATATTACCAGCAAGGATGGTATTGGTGTTATTATAAAGAAGCTTTCTCCAAAGGAACTAACAGAAGCTGTTCAACTGCTTCAACTAGGTGATCGCAAACAAATGAAGATCACAGAGGAAATCATGCGTAAGAATGGCTACTCTGATAATCAGATTGAATTTGTTAAGAAGTTCTATGAGATGGATAAGTTTAAGCTAGATCTATGGAATAGAAAGCTAGCTGAGGCTGGAATGCCTTTAGTAGAATCTCGAGAAGGACACATGCCTGGTATCTTCAAGGGAGACTTCAAACAACTGGTCCTAGATAAGAATAACAAGCCTATTGGGTTTATTGGTGTAGACTTCAAGTGGCAGTTAGAGGCTGCTCGTAAGAAGATGCTTGAGCGATTCCCTGATGCCAAGTTTACTGAGGTATCTCGAAGTAAGCTAGGTGGGTCTGGTGTACAGAAAGCTCATTTTGGTGAAATGCAAGAAGTATTGAAGATGCTTGCAGAGCATGATCCGGCTTTTGCTGAAGTACAAAAGCAGATTGAGGTTGCTATCAAAGAGAACAGCAATGCTGCTTATGGTGCAGCATA
>JAOQMM010166621.1:0-10583 GCA_027563515.1 Erythroxylum platyclados | reverse complement strand
CAAAACTCGCACCATGCTTGATCTAACTTACTAAGTCATCTTGGAACTCTCGCATATTCCTGTCATGCATGTGATCTAGCTAACCTTCCCCTCGATGTCCGTCTCGAGCCTTCTTTTGGTCTTGCATCCGAATCTCGCATCTCGTCGAAGATTTCCGCCAATGTGCACCAACGCATGCCAACGCTTGACATTGCTCCACTTTGTCCTTGCCTCCACGCAAGTCCTTGCCTTGTTCCGTAGTTTCGCGTGCCGAGCATTGGTCAAGGTTCACCAATGCCCGCATGATCCCGCTATTTCGGACTTAGGGGTCTAACACTTATCCTCAAGCATAATAAAGAACACTAGACAATAAAAGAATAAACAATGGAAATATGAGAGTGATCAAATTGACAACATTCTAAACTCAGTTTAACCATTGGTAGATCATCAAGAAGTGTTAAGTGAAGCAAGTAATCCAATAGAGGATCAAAGGGGTAATGAGAGGAACAATCTGGAGAATAGTCCTTGCAATAAAGTGATTGGTAGTTTGAGGTAAGAAGAACTTCCAATTAATTTATAGCAAACTAAAGATATCCAACAACAACAAAAAGAAGATTGGCAGAAAGAGAACAATTAAGAGGTGTAGTTTCAAAAAGTGATATCTAGGAAGAGCAAAAGGAGTAGTAGGAAGGGCTTCATAGGAAAAAGCACTCTCGCATGACTATTATAATCTAGACTGTTAAAGGAATAAATAGCCCTTCGAAGATAAATGCTATAAGGGATTTTGTTCAAAATGAAAAACCTATGTTATTTTATCTATTGGAAACCAAAATTATAGTAGAAAATCTGAATAAACTAAGCTGTTTTGGTAGAAAATGGAAGTTTGTGAACCCCCACTACCATGGCTATAGAAGAATTAATATTGTTTATGATGGGGAACTTCTAGAAGTGGAAGCGTTGGAAACAAATTAGCAAATCATCCACACAAAACTATTCTTCAAAATGGAAAATTCGATTGTTTTGGAAGCCTTTATCTATGGTTTTAATACAACTTTTTAAAGATCTAATCTATGGAGTTCTATGAGAAGACTAAAAGCATTCATTCAAGGAGTTTGGATAATTGGTGGTGACTTAAACTCCACTTTATATAGGTTAGAGGTAGAAGAGAATTGTAACTTACTTAACTATAACTCGGACATGTTTGATTGTATCAAGGATGTGGAATTAATAGATTTAAAATCTGAAGGTCATTGGTTCACTTGGACCAACAAACAAAGCTTAATGTGGTTCATTAAAAAAAAGCTAGATAAAGTCATGGTGAAAGTGGATTGGTTAACCACTTTTTCCAAAAGTAGGTCCCTTTTTTAGCCCTTCGAATCTCTGATCATACTCTTATCAAGGTGGATAATTTGTTTAAAGAGGTTACTGTTCACTACCCCTTTAAATTTAATAAATTTCTGGTTAATGTGGAGGGCTTTCAAGAAGCTATCTCTAAGGGCTTGGAGTTAAAGGCCTATGGTGTAAAACAGTTTATCTGTTTGCAAATACTTAAGGCTATAAAACACGAATTGAAGGTATTAAATGCTAAAAGAGGGCAAAATACTAAAAAGGAGATAGAAGAAGCAAGAAACAATCATTCTGTTATCAAGAATTCATTGGCAGCTAACCTAATTGACTGCAATCTAGCTAATGAGGAGAGGGAAGCTATTAGAAACTATATGCACATAGTGGATAATCATTGTTCCTTATTGTAGCAGCGATCCAAGATTAATTGGATCAAGGATGGGGGTCAATGCACAAAGTTTTTCTTCAATACATAATCAACTAAAAGAAATGTCAATATAATCACCTCCATAAAAATTGAAACTGGGGAAACACTATATGGGCAAGCTAAGATTGCTATGTGAACAAGGAAATTTTTTCAAAATCTCCTTAAAATAGAAGGCAATACTATAGAGGATGGAGAGGATCTTAGGAAATTTGTCACAGATAAGATTCCTAAACAAGGCTCTTTACTAATTATACCTGTCACAGATCAGATACATCAGAATTATACCTGTCATAGATCAGGAGATAGAGGAGGTTGTGTTTAAAATAAACGATTCAAAGGCCCCAGGTCGAGATGGATTGAATGGAATTTTCTTTCAAAAAACTTAGGATAAAATAGGGAGATTCATTAAAGATGCCATGTAGGAGTTTTTCAAAAAGGGAATGTTGCTAAAAGAGATCAATAAGACCTTTCTTTGTTTAATTCCCAAGATTTCTAACCTGACAACTTGGGGTGATTACCAACCTATCTCTTGTACTAATGTTGTCTATAAGATCATAGCCAAGGTTTTAGTGTTGTGTCCAATTTTTATTTCTTTTATTTTCCCTTCATATCTTAATTTTGGTTATTAATTCTTGTGTCGTAATCAAAATTGATATGAATTGAGTGAAATGCTGCATGAATATTAATTGAAATATTTTGTGAATGCAGCATGAAAGGTAAGAGGATTGGTGCATAAAAATGGTAACATTGGCATGTTTATTAACTTAAATGCATGAATTATTTAATTGAATGGCCATGAAATTGTTAAAATGCATGAAACCGTGGGACTCTCCCACGGTTGTTCCGTAGTTTTGCCACACGGTTGTGCATATTAATGCCCAACCGTGGGTGAACCACGGTTGCGCATTAATATGCCCAACTATGTGTCAACCACGGTTGGGCAACCCTAGGCCCAACCGTGGGTCATTTTTTTAACCTGTTTTAATTACGTGGTAGTGGCAGGTCGGAGGGGCATGGAAAACCTAGACGGATGATACTAAAAGAGGAAAAAGGGAGAAGGGTGGCGGCAGACTTAATTCAACTATAGACATTGTTCTATCGGGAGATAGAATTGTTTTGGCTCTGGAACATCGTAGAGGCTATATCGACTGGGAAGAGAGAAAATACCAAGAAAAAGAAGGGAAGAGGAAGGCGATATCACAGAGGCATTTAGGCAAGGCTAAGAAGAAGAACAATAGCTAGATAGGAGCATTCGACAACTTTGGTGATGGAAAGAAGAACCAGAAGGCTGGAGAAATCTTGAGATCTCACATTCAACCACTCAATCGTGCATTCTTTTCATTAGTGTTTGTTGTTTAGCTACAGTGATAGATTTTCTTACTTTACCCGATTGTTGCTTTGGTATTTAGGATTGTTCATTTTGGTATTGATTATTTCATTGCTTAAATACTTGTCTTGTACTGGTTTAGATGGGATTTAAGTATTTGATGATGATGAAATTTGTTATGTCTATGATGGGCTGAACCCTTTTTGTTGAAAATTAATGTAGCTACTTTAGTTGAATATGCATGATTAAGAGATTTTGTATTGTGTTGTTTTATGCTTGCTATAGTTTCTGAATTGAATGGGGTGTAAAAGCATTATCAAGCTTTACGTCATTTTAGAATTAAATGAAGGGTTGAGAGGAGAAATTTAATACAAAATGAGGAACTGTAGCCGCTTAGATTAAGAGTTTGAAAGACATTAATCTAATTGGTAATTGATAGTCGGAATTCGATAGTTGATTCGGGTGGTAACTTTTTGAATACGGAAGTTAGAATAGTTATTATTTGAGTTGATTTAGGACCCAATTGTTAATTTTAGTAAGACAACAATCTGACCTTTTTCTGTTAATCATGTATAAGAGATTAAATTAGTGCAATTAATTCTCAAGAATCTTCCACTTTGATTAATCTAGTCATCTTTGATTCTCATTGATTCAGCTAGCTTTTTATTTTAATTGTGCAATTTACTTTTAAAGTCTTTAATCAACAAGATGGGGTAGAATGTCTAGGATTGTGTTTGTGTTTATTTTTACTTTCATTTTTGTTTTTGTTTAAAATTAATTCAATACTACCAATTTCACCTCCGTGGGAGATGACCCTGGGTAATCAACTACAACTACCTCGTATACTTGCAAGGAGGATAGCCTAGGTCTTTTTAGAACTTTTTGGGCACAACAGGAAATAGGCTAAAATATGTTCTTCACTTCATCATCAGTGAGAATCAGGGAGCATTCATGAGTAATAGACATATTGGAGATAACATTCTTATATTGTAGGAGCTCTTAAAAGGGTATACTAGAAGTAAAACCCCTTAAAATTGTGGTATTAAAGTGAACCTACAAAAAGCTTTTGATAGCATCAACTGGAGTTTCATATTACAGATTATGGAGGTTATGAGATTTCCTCAAAGGTTTATCATATAGATTCAAGAATGCATTACCACTGTCTCTTTCAAGATATTGATTAATAGAAGCCTAACAGAGATGATCAAAGGCAAAAGAGGACTTAGGCAAGGGGACCCTCTTTTCCCTTACCTATTCCCAATTTGCATGGAAGTTCTCACTCTCCTGCTGAAACACAAATTCTCAACTACCCCTAACTTCAAATATCACTCCAAGTGTAAGTTGCTATCACTAACAAGCTTATGTTTTGTGGATGATTATATTCTCCTGAGTAAGGCAAATACTCATTCAGTTTCTCTAATGATGAGTGCTCTACAAAGTTTTAAGGAGCTATCTAGGTTGAGCATCAACTTTCAAAAAAGCTATTTCATTTTATCAAAAACTGCAACACACCTCTTAGATTTCCTTGTTACAAGTCACAGGTATAATGCCCCAAAAATCTCGATTTCCTAAATAGTACTCTTTGGGCCATGAATAGTGCATCCTGAGGTGAATAGTGACACTTGGGACCCAAAATCCACTTTATTTTGTTTGGCATTGGATAATATTACTCTAAGTATAGCCTGAGGATCAAATTTGAGGTCAAAATGAGTTCATTTTGAAGGTTTAACCCAGAGTTGATTAGTGGCCAAAGTTTGACTCGAGAAAGAGGTGAAAGTCAAACCCGAAATAAATGATATTAATTAAGGTATTTATGTGGGGTCAATATTTTAGTGGGATTAAATTCAACTAATTGATTAAAATTGAAAGTTAATTTGTATCTTAAAAGAAATAATAAAAATAAAAAAATTTAAGGATATTGTTAAGGGACCACATTGTTTGTTTTGTCACCTAACTATGCTCTTCTTCTCCCAACTTTGCCAAGAACATCTCTTCCTCTTCCTTCTCCTCTTTCTTTCATTTTCTTCCATTTTCAAGCCAACTTTCTATATTTTTAACCCCTAAATCAACTATTAAACACTAAATCATTAACCTAGGGTCCCTAAGCTCACCATATCAACAAAAATTTTGGGAAAAAGATGAAGGAAAAGTAGATGGGTCTTCTTAATGAATAGTACCCAAAATTAATAAGGTACATTAATAGAGTTTTGGTTGTTTTTGGTACATGATTTTAGTGTAGTTGCATGCATTAGTGACTAAAATGCATGAATTGAAATTTTTATGCAACATTATAAAGATAAGAAGATGAATTGAAGGATAGAGAGAAAGAGAAAGAGAAGGAATAAGGAATTGATGGTGAAATTGAAGTTTATGGAAGCTTAATTTTGAAGAATTGGACATCAATTTGGTATGTGTTCAAGCAATTTTATTCTTCCTTAAAAATTATATATTATGTAATTTAGGGTTCTTAAGATAAAATTGGGAGTTTATGAAATTGTTATTAAAAATATTTAATTGGAATAGTATATGCGTTTAATTTTGATTTTGGACTTATAATTTACATTTTCCTCAATTGGCATACATTATGTTTGAATTTGGAAAGTTGATATATATGTTATTTTGACTAATTGGTGAGATGAATATGTCTTGAATGTTATATGAACTAAATTAAAACCAACAATGAAAAAAATGACATTAAGGAGTGACTTTTATTTTGGCCAAATATGGAATTTCTTGATTTGGTTATTATGAGATTATATCATTAAATTTCAGTTAAATTTAATTAGATTTGCCCTAAGTAAAATATATAGGAATTGGAGGAATGTGATAAGTTTGGCATGCCAATTAAGAAGTTAGCAGTACTGCGTCGTGATATGTGTTACCAGACTGTATGGCTCTGAGAGCTCAATTCCGGTGTAAGATATTTGATTTGTGTTATGGACTGTATAGCTTTGAGAGCTCAGTCATGTAAGATATAGATATGCAAATGGACTGTATGGTTTCGAGAACTCGATCCTATATTTTAAAATCCCATTTATCCAGCTCGACGATGCAATTCCGTTAGATTTTACTTGGGGCAATTATAGAAAAATATATAAATGCGTAATTAATGATTAAAGAACTTCAATTGGAAGTATTATTTTCGTAAATTAAATTGTACAATTTATTGATCATTGTGTACTTAGATATAAATTAATATAATAGATACATGCTTGTATTTCATAAAGTAATTTTAATGGCTAGTTATGTTTAGAAATAAATAAAGATATTTATATTTGAAAAATATTATATGTAATGCATGTTATGGGATAAATGGAATGAATTGGATGAGAAATGGAATTTCTCGAACACCACTAAGCCTATAGCTTAGCATGTGGTTTTCTTTCCGCTCACAGGTTTTGAAGAAAATTAGAAGAAAGCTACGATGGATCTACTATCAAGACTAGAGTCACATAGAGGATTACGGAAGACTTTAAGGTGGATATACTATAGAATTATATTTTGTCTTGGTTATGGTAGGTACACATAAAGAAATGAGGATCTTATAGAATTATATATGAAAGTTATGTACTGAATTTGGTTTAGATGAGTTGAAATGTATTCGAGGATGGACAAATTATTTTGTTAACGAGTTTGACATAGAGATGGATAGTTGAGTAAAATGAATGAGAAGTGTATTGAAATTTCTTACAGGTGGTTTTAAATGAATATAGAGGAAACTCAGTCAAAATTTTTATAAAGTGAATAGCATTCCCTTTCCCCATAAGAGTTGAGAATTCTACCTATTCCTCAATACAGATATCAAGGAGAGGAAGACACTTACCTATGGCATGTATTATTTGTATTAGAAATAACTAAAAAAAAAACCAAAGAGCTGATGGATGGTGTAGGTATAAGTATAGGGAGGTGCAAATTGATTTGGAACACGATTCTCAAACCGAATGCTAGCTTTTTGCTATGGCTAGCTATACTGAATAAACTCAGCACTATGGATAGACTTCAGTTTTTATCCTCTTCTAAATAGTGTGTACTTTGCAATTTAAAGGAGGAGGATAGAGATCACATATTCTTTAACTGCAGATTCTCTAAAGAGGTATGACATAGAATTTCTTTTCTATATGCCTCTAGTTTCAATCATAGCTATCTAACAGATATCTTACAGGAGATATCTCATATGCCTAACTCGAGGCATGATAAGGATATTTATATAGTGGCATTATTAACTTGTCTTCAAGAGATTTGGAAGGAGAAAAACAATAGCATGTTTGCAGGGAAATCTATATGCCTAAGTTCTCTTACTAAACTCACAATTACAAATATAAGAGAACAACTAATTATAAACCAATTGGTAAAGAATTGTAGCAGACGGATGGCTCACTCTTGGCAATTGTAAGATTTTTGTAATGAGGATGACAGTAATTGAAAAGAAGAACTCACTGGTCATCCACAACCTATGGACTGTCATCAGTGGAGGTGCTATGTGGGGAACAGTTCTTTGAAACAATACTAGGGTATACGTGTATAAGCCCTAATTTCTAAGCAAATCGAGCAGATATAAAGTAATATTCATTCCAAGAAGGTCATGAAGTAAGAAACTATAAAGAAAGAGGATTCACCTGTAGAGATCAACGAAGGAAGCAATTTGGAGCAAACACACTACAACCAGTCCCCTGGAATCCACAGAGAAATAAGTAATCAATACGAGGTTTTACAAAACAATCAAGGACTGCTTACCTCTTACATAGACTGAAAATGACTAAGCACGCCTAGACTCCAAGCATCACTCAAGTTCTCCGTTGACGACTCATTGCCTCTAGTGACGCCAACCTTAATCAGGTAAATAATTTAAGGAAGCAATAAAAGGATGGGAGGGCTTTACTCTAATTACCAAAACATTTTTTTTAGAAGTTAAAGATGAATATGTATATTAAAAACTGAAGCAAAAGCTAGACAACAATCCAAGGAGGATTGAGTATTTACAAGCAAGAACTAAACAAAATGAATATACAAAAGATACAAACAAAGAAACCATCATATTAACTAAGCGTCTCTGGTCTCTTGATAAAGAAAATCTTGCTTCTCATTGGCTAGGATCACCTCTCTAATTGCATTGACTATGGAATCAACAAGAACATGTGCATTATGCTCCTCTTTTGTGTATAGTCTTCTGTTTTGTTCTCTCCAGATATTGTAAATTACCAGCTGGAAGGATGTCTTGATAAGGATGCCGTTAGGCTTACCCTTTCTGGTTTCATGTATGATCATATCCAACGTCCCTTACCACTCAAAAGAAAACCTGAGTATCCAAAGGAGGAACATAACTCTACTCCATATCGTTTTGCTATAGACACAATCAAAGAATAAGTGATTTCTGGATTCACTGAGTAGCTTACATAAGACATAAATAGGATCAAAGGTCCCAAACCATCTATCCTTAGTTCTCAGTTTATTTTTAATCACCAACCATGTAAAAACTGAAGCCTTATGACTGATATTTTGTTTCCATACCATCTCTGCCCATGGCACAATCTGCAAGTGTTTGTTTAGGAGGTCATACCTTGATTTGTTACTGAAACGCCCAGAAGAGTGGGGAATCCAAACCAGTTCATCTTCTTCGCTTGCGTTGGGGTTACTCGGAAGGAAGTTTACTAGCAGGTGGAAGTTTCTGACTCTGCCAATCATATGCCTGTTTTGCAGTAGCCATGCAACCTTAGTATTTGTAGGAATTCTATTCCTTAAAGATGCTAGCTCCTCCCTTTGTGAAAGTGGACTTACGTTCATCCAATTATCAGTCCATAACCAGACTTTACGTCCATTGTCAATCTTGAACTTCATATATGGATATACTTCATTTCTTAGGTTCAACAAATAACTAAAGATCCAAGATCTTTCCCTGGATGTTTGAATCTGCCAAAAATTCTGATTCTTGATGTGGAATGAGTTGATCCATTTCACCCACAAGGCTTCCTTATCTTGAAAGATCCTCCAAATTCTCTTATATATGATTATTTTCTGCTACTGTTTTAAAGGAAGAATACCCAGGACCCATTCTTCTTCGAAATTGCAACATCCCTCCACCTTACCTTTGCTTGTTTACCATTGTTTAGGGAGCCAGTCCATAAGAAAGATGTGAGTATTCTATCCATCTCCTTAGAAACTCTCTTTGGAATAACTAGAAAAGCAGCGAAGTGGTAGTGCAAGCTATTCAGAACAGAAGTGATAACAGTGGTTCTAGCTGCTATAGAGAGAAATATGTTCTGCCAAGCCATGATTCTAGCTTTCAACCTCTCAATCAGTGGAAGAAAGTTAGAGTGTTTTGGTTTCCCAGCAGTTATAGGCACCCCCAGGTACCGAAAAGGCATTTTCTACAACTCAAAACCAACTAGTCCAATTATACTTTTAGCATTCCTAACATCAGATGAAATGAAGACAGAGTTTTTTTGACTATTGATTCTCATCCCTGTCCACTCCGAGAAGACTTCTAGCAAATTTAGCAGCATCCTAACTGAGTGTATATCAGCTTTGCAAAGGAGAATGACATCGTCGACAAACAATAGATGGGATAATTTTATATCCTTGCATTTGAAATGATATTGAAACATTCCGTTGCTTTCTACGAGTTTAGTTATCAGCCTTGATAGTCCTTCCATCGTAAGCATGAAAAGGTAAGGGGAAAGAGGATCCCCTTGCCTAATTCCTCTTGTCATCTTAAAAGGCATTGTTGGAAGACCATTCACCAGTACACTAGCTGAGGCCGATTGTATGCAACACATTATCCACTTGACACATCTGTTAGGAACTCCAATTGCTTCAAGGCATTCTTGAATAAATTCCCAGCTTATTGTATCGAACGCTTTAAACAGATCAATTTTCATAATACAACAGTTAATTCTTTTTCTTGATTGATATTCACCCATTAGTTCCTGCAAGATCATAATGTTATCACTAATATTCCTTGTAGGTAAAAATGCTGCTTTGCGAAGAGCTTAGAACTTCCTTGAGAACTTCCTTTAATCTATCTACTAACAACTTCGCAATAATCTTGTACATCGTCGAGCAATATGAAATAGGTCTTTAGCTAGAGATCCTGGAGGGTCTTTCCTTTTTCGGGACTAAACATATAAACATGTGATTAACTTCCTTGACCAGTGTATTTGACTAGAAAAATTCTAAGACTGCATTCGTAAGTAGCTGACCCGTGATTGCCCAAGTTTTTTGAAAGAAGCCTGCTGTAAATCCATTTGGTCCTGGCACTTTCGAACTATGAAGTGTGAATAATGTCTCCCTCACTTGTTGAGCAGTGAAAGGAGCATTGAGTAACTCTAATAATCTCTGATCAGGATTGAATTCCATAACATGCTTCACTCTCCAGTCCCCCTATTTTTTAAATATTTGCGGTACCGGCCTGTACCAACCGGTATTCAGACTCGGTACGTGTGACACCCCGTTTCGTACCGATCCGTGAAGATGTTGAATATGTGGGTGGACATGTTGAAAGTTGGGGCA
>JAOQMM010166497.1:0-10591 GCA_027563515.1 Erythroxylum platyclados | reverse complement strand
AGACCGATGCGCGTGCGTTCATTTGCGAGTCGCTCTTGCTCAGCAGGCGATGTCGTCTGGGTAGGCTCTGGTGCCTGATACAATACCTGATTGTCGCCTGTGACGAGGGATCGGCCGACAACATAGCGCTTGGTCAACTCCTGAAGTTGAGCTTTGACTACATCCGCCATAGCTTTAGCGCGAGGATCGTCAACCGAGCTGAGTGCAGCCAACTGCTGCCGCAGCGCATTCACTTCGGTAGCAGGCTCAGTCCTTGGTGCCATCGCATTGACAGTGCCTGCTGGCGCAACAGTGCCACTGGGAGCACCCGGCACAGCGCTACTTGGAGCACTTGGTCCGGGCGGGAACAACTCTGGGGCATATTGGCGCAACACACCCTCGGCGCGTGCCTGCTCTTGCAGTTTGCGCTTACCTTCGTACCCTTTCATTACGTAGTCGGGGTTGCCGGATGCAATGAAAACATCGAACACCTTGTTCAGGTCCGGGTCTCTACCGATAGCCTTCAGCTTGGATTGTAAATCCAGCATCATCTCTCGTTCCTGCTTGAGCCTTTCCAGAGTCAGTTGAGTGGACTCGCGCTGCTGTTCGAGAGTGGCCAGTGTTGCCCTGTCCATTTCACGCTTGTGACGCTCTTCCCCGGACTGACGGTACCCTTCTGCGAGTGAGTTCGCCAGCTCTGGTTTAAGGATACTTGCGTCAATGAGTCCGCTCATGATAATCCCCAACTTAAATCAGGTATTTAGCTAAACCAGCCACTCACTGTGCTGGCTACCTTGCCCCAGTCGGTTTCCAGAGCGTCGTCAATGGCTCGCCCTGCTGTATTGTACTGACTGGCTCGGATATTGCCGGAAGTAAGTGCTAAGTTGCCCTGATTGGTCATGTTCGTCATGGCGAGTTGGTTGACATTGCCAGCAAACCCCTGACCTCCTGCGGCAAGTGCGTTCGCCGTGGTTTGCCCAACACCCGCAAGAGACTGAAGTGGGTTCAGTCGAGCCTCACGTTCGACCTGGTATCGGTTGAACGCATTCATGTATTCTTGTGATGCCATGTCTTGCCCGTACCGCTGAATCCCTTTCATTGTAGCACCAGAGAGCAGGCCCCCGCGGGCAGCAGCCGAGTTTTCCAGTGCCTTCATGCCCTCGGACATGCGGAATGCGTATCCAGGGTCTTGCTTAAACTGCTCCATCCCGAAATTCTGGTAGTTTGTTGCTTCGGGTACCAGTTTGTTGAGCGCGATCTGACCAGCTTGCAACCAAGGCTGCTGACGAGCAACACCCTCGTAATACATCTGACGCTGGAGATCAATAGCCTCCCTCGACGCGGCAGTTGATATGTCCGCAGCACGGTCCGCCGCCTTGAGCTGCTTACTGGCCGGACCGATTCCGAATACATCTGCTACAGAATTGACAATACTACCCATTTCCTTTCTCCAATCGAATGATACCGTTCTCTCGGTCTATTTCACGAAACCCGAAGTGCCGCGCCAAGCGCAGGGACGGGGTATTTCGTTCATTGATCCTCACGATGGTGCGGTCATGCAGTCGACCCATCCGATCGAGATATTGCCCAATCGTTGACCGGATGCGCCAGCGCCCTCGCTTCTCGGGCACCACGAACAAGTCGAACTCGTTACCGATCGACACAAACGCCCCACCGTCGAACAAATCAATGTTGGCGACTTGTTCGAGAATCTCTCGGAGCTCGTCTGGAACCTCACGTGTCTTGTACGTCAACATGTGGTCCTTGATCACCTGCCACACGTCGTCAGGTAACTTCACGTCAGGTGACTTCACGACCGCTGACTCGCATATTGATCGACCCCGCAGTACCCGCCAGTGTAGAGATGAAATCACCGGGGTTCAGCACTTGGCCAACCAATTCAGGGAACGTGTAAACCTCGGCAGGTTGGAGCGTTTTGGTCTTGGTGACGAGGTTCGTGTTTCCGGCAGACCCTCCCGTGGTCACAAGATTCACAGAGATGGTCGCAGCAGTCCCACTGTAGTTCGTCGCAGTGAATTTGTCGATGATCGTGGTCACCCCTGACGCAGCATACTGCGTCGTCTGAGTGTTCTCGACCGTTTTGCCGGGCACAATGTTTTTGACGGATACGGTCACGATAGTTCCTCATTCGATTTGTTGAGCACCTACTGCGTCAACACCCAGTTTGTCCCATCTGACACCAGAGTAGCGTTTGCTCCGGCGACAGCTCCAAGGATGGCGGTGCCGGCGGCTCCACCAGCAAGCGGTATCACATTGCTCGATGCCGACACGAGTGTTTGCGCCTGGTAGTTCTGGAAGTGCAGTTCCCGCCCCACGTTGTCACTGGCCGTCGGCAATGTCACGACGCACGATGACCCCGCCTTGTTGTTGATGATCCACTTCTCTCCGCTTGCTACCGAGAAGTCAACAGTCTTGGTGACAGGTGTTGTAGCGGTTCCAGCCACCACGGTGGCAGCAGGTGCGTTCTTCCATACAGCCTGCACTGAATCGTATTGGAGCAGGTCTCCGTTGACAAGCCCGGTGATACCAGCTTGAAGCGCGGCCATTGTCCCGATCTCATGTCGAGGTGCCGTCTGAAGCTCTTGCTGGATCACGTCAAGCGCCGCACGAATCTGGTCAATTAGCAGTGCAATGTCATCAATGGTTGGAGCAGGAGGGCCTTTCTGCATGTCATCGAGTGAAACACTGCTCTCTTTTGTCGATGTTTGCATCGACAAAAAGAACATGTACCACTCCCGCGACACGGTGCCTGTACGAGGGTCTACGAGTGGGACCCTCGGCGGTGTGAGCGGAACCCTCGACGAGTCAGGCACTGGTTCCACTCATGATCAGCTCGGCTCCCGTGATTGCGATCTTCACGGGGTCGGTCCCCGAGACCTCGTACACCCGGTCGCGCAGTTTCAGTGTCATGCCCAAACGACGCCAGATTGCACGGTGATGGAATTCTCCAATCTTGCCAATATCTGTCCAGTGCTCGCTGGACCAAGTATGTCCACCATCATCACTCCACCTCAGCATGACATGCGGGTCACTGCCTTGCCCGTCGTTCAGACCCACGCCTACTTCCATGTCGAGCTGAAGACTGTGATGCGCGGAGCGCTTCAGGGTGTTCTGTCCAGTGGGAAACGCTCGCCACGACCGCAGCCATTTCTGAACAGCCCCGTTGTCTGAATAGGTGTCGAGGTCGAGTGAATAGACGTTGCCGTTCTGATAGTCGCCTACCAACACTTCCCCCTGGAAGAACGACTGGCAGTTGCCGCGATGGCGAGTGAATTCGCCATTGGAAAACGCTGCCCTCTCATGCCATGCTTGGGTTGCCGCGTCGTATACCCATGTCGCATCGGCACTTGGGAAAGTCAGGACATAGAAGGTGTGACCGTCCTGTTGGTAGGCGTACCCGATTGCATCTGACATATCACCATATCGTTGAATCTGCCATTCCACCGCATGAGTCGAAACACGGGTGCCTGTATACCCGTTGGCTCGGTAGACGATTCCTTGTCCCCGAGCGTCTTTCCCAAGCCAGAATACCCCGTTGTCCATCTTGGTGATCGAGTGAGGGGCAGCACATCCTAGCTCATTGAACGCCCCCTGAATGCGGGAAAGTGGGAAATCTGCACCACCACTGTTGTACCAGACTTCGACTGAGTTGGTCCCGAACACCCAAAGCTCTCGATGGTCCGCGACCACGCCGACCACCCCGTCGGGGGAGCCCTCCGCACTTGCGAAGTCCAGAGGGTCCACACTCAACCCGTTCAGCAAACTGGTGACCCATATCTTCTGACTGTTCGGCTCATTGAAGACGAAGAATCCGTCGAGATAGTCCACTGTAACTGCGCCGGGGAAATCACCGTCCGTGATCTGAGAGAACGCCACAGTCGTAGCGTTGTAGATGAAGCTCGGTCCATTGCACGCTACGAACAACTGGGTTCCGTTGTCAGCCATGCTCACAGGCCCGGATGTGCCAGCCACGGCTCCCAGCGTTGTCACAGTGTATGTCTGGTCCACCTTGTACAGAGTGTCTCGACTGACCACGTACAGGTTGCCACCGAACTCCCGCATCCCTCGGATCGGTCCAGCACCAACTGACACCTTCAGCTTGATGCCGGGAGCACGACTCAGAAAGGCAGGCTCCTTGCAGCCTTCTGGAATGATCTCCGGGAACAGATTGACCATGCGCGCCGCAGCAGCATTCACGCTGCGTGCCACATACGACGATCCGAGGATCGGGGTCTTCATCAGAGGTTCCCGGCGTAGATGTTGAACCGAGATCGGCGTGCCAGAACCCCGCGGGGGAGTGTCATCACATCGCCAGGGTTGTTGATGCGCTTGAGTGTCCGCTTGCTGACCATGGCGATACGCTGGACCTGCCCGGATGGTTCGACACCAAACTCGGGTGCAATCTCCATCGCCAGATTGTAGGTGAAGGCGCGAAGGTATCCGGGAGGAATCTCCAACTGGGTGGCGAGACTGGCCGGCTGCGTCAGCTCCTGTACCGAGATGAAATGCCACTCCAGCACCTGCGTTGGAACAGGGTAGATGAGCATCTCGATGTCAGGGTGTGTCTCGTTGACAAAGATGACCTGCGGGAGTGTCGACGTGGCAGTCTTTACCGCGATGCTGTTGTACTGGTCCTGATTGATGAAATTGACACCATACGACACACCACCAGGGGAGCGATAATAGGTGGCATCATCAAGCATCACTGGACGGTTGCCCACGAAGTCGCCAGTAGGTCCAAGGGTGCGCTTGATCTTACCCGATGGCCAATTGAAGACCTGATCCTGAGTGTAGTAGACAGACAGCCTCTCGGTGCTCCACGAGTCAATCATCTGATTCAGTGCAATCAGTGCGTCCTGACTGGTCTCTGCCGATGGTGTCTCTCCCTCAGCCAGTACACCAAGCAGCCGCAGCGCTCGGTTGATCTGATCACTGGCAGTAGTCGCCATCTTACTCTCCTTTGATAGGGTCGCTCACCGTCTCCAAAAACTCAGGGATTTTGTCGGACTGCTCAACAACGGGCGCGGGAGTCTTGCGAGAATACTTCCGTCGGACAGGGGTGTCGACAGCAAGCTCAGCAGGGGCAGAGTCTTCGACAGGCGTCACTGGCTCATATCGCGTCCATCCTGCGAGCTCATCGTTCTCGATCTCCGTAGCATCGATGGCGACCTTGGCACCATGGATCGGATGAACAAGCACTACGTTCATTGATGTCTCCGTGTGGAAACGGGGCCGAAGCCCCGTTTGCGATCAACCAATTCGATACAGCGTCCAGGTACCGACACCAGTCTTGCGAGCACGGAAGTGACCCGAGGTGGCCTCGGTCACAGCCATATTGCCAACCAGTGTCCACCCGGTCCCAGCAGCCACAGTCACATCATCAGTCGTGGCGTCGATGTTGATGATGTGGAAGTCAAACGCAATGTCGACCCTGGTGGCATTCGGGATACCGGCTTCAAGCTCTGCCACAGTGGGCAGAGTCAGGTTGCCGGCAGTACCGTTGAAGGTGAACAGCCCGTTGGCCAGTTGAGCAGCCGTTGCGGTTGCAGCACCCGTCAGAGCAGTCGGGGCGCCCTGTACGATCAGTCGTGCTTCGGAAGCATTGCCTGTGCCGATTTGATAACCGCCACCGCCGTTAGGAAGAATAGGCATGATAATTTCCTTTCAGATTTGAGATTGGAGGATGATGATCGAGACCAATCAGGTCAGGTTATCCCCATACGCGACACGCCAGTTGCGGGCGAATTGCGGCGTAGCCGTACAACACGTCGACCCGACAGGGCATCCGATCGTTGTTGATGTCGTACTGCCGGACGATCCGCATACTGATCCCGTTGTGGTTGGCACGCGATGCCATGTCCACACCTTGCGGCAGGATCAGGTCGGCAGTGGCGAGAGTGAAGGCATCCTTGTGGTAGGCGATGTTCTGCGGATAGGTTGCGCTGGCGGCACCCAGGAACGTCACGTTCCTGCTGTTACTAGGGAGAATTGTAATAGTCGCCAGAGGGTGAGCTGCCGAGTACATCGGGGCCACGGTGATGGTACCAGCACCTGAACCGTCCAGAGTCACGTCCGCCAGCGCGACGAACTGGAACAGTGAACCAGTGGACTCGCGGGTCTGCGGATTGACAGCGAAGCGATTGCCAATGGTGAACACGTCGCCGGCCTTGATGGTACCAGATGCTCCAGCGCCGGTGATTGCGATGGTCGTTGCGCCTTCGGTAGTCACAGCAGCCGATGTCGTGCCACCAGTAGCAGTACGAGAACCTACCTGGAAGGCCTTGATCGACTGACTCATGTTCACTTCTTCATAGCCCAGCACGTTCTCGCCCATCATGCCACTCTTGAACTGGCGAGAGATCGAGTCAGATGGATTGAAGAACCCTGACAGACCATTGACCAGCGCCGCGTTGGCAGCCGGATTCACAGTCAGGTATCGCGGAGACATTGGAGCTGCGGCTTCATTCATCTTCTGCTGAGCCTGCAACATCACCAGAGCAGTGGCTGGGGTAGTGCCGGGGGTGCCGACACTGGTGCCAACCGATGCGAAGACGTTGGCAACATCTGCGTCGATCGAAGAAGCGAGCTGGCTGATACGAGGCTTCAGAACCCGATCCGCAAAGTCGTCCAACTGCATACTCAGTTCAGCAGAGGTGAAGTTGATGCCGACATGCTTCTGGGTGGAAACGGTCAGGGTGGTGTACTGCTCGTTGTCGTCCTGCGTTTGCAGGGCGGCACCGTCAGTCACCAGAGCGCGATCAGGCAGGCGGATACGCAGCGATGAGCCGATCTTGGCCCCTTCGACTGCGAAACTGTCGTCATACTGCCGGTTGATGTTGCGAGAGAGAACAAGATTGTTCTCCAGTATCGCAAGGCTCTTGCGAGTGATCATGTCGATTGTCAGAAGGCTGTTAGCCATGATGTATTCCTTTCAGATGAATAAGTTCAACGATTTTGAAGCGCCTTCATCTTGGCGATTGTTCGGAGGCGGTCGGCTTCAATCCATTCCGATGTACTCATGCTCTGGATGGAACGAGGATCGGTGGTATCAGTGACACCAGGGTTGATGTTCCGAGCGCTGACCGGACGAATCGGATCAGGCGCCGACGTTACTTTCTTTTGAGGAGGCTCGGCACTCAGTTTGGCCTCGATCCTCCCGATCTCGCGTGCTTGCATGAGCGGAGACAGGCGAGAGATGCGATCAGATTCCTTTGGATTGCTGCCCAGCCAATAGGCCAGATCAGGTCCAATGTCGGATGCTTTGATTGTCTCAGCCATCACGTCGGTGACTCGGAGTTTCGGGTTGTATGCGACTTGCTCGAAGTCTTCATACTTGGTCCGAGCATCCTCTTCACGCTCAGCGTAGGCTTCCTCAATCTGAGCACGTTGGTTGTGAATCTCCCGCTGTGCGACCAGCTCTTCAGCCCGCCGGGCAGCCAATGCTTCAGCATAGGCAGCAACAGACTCGAATTGGTCAATTGGTGGAAGATCATCACGCAACAATTGCGACGCTTGCCTTTCGGCCAACTTCGCTTGCTGATCACGTTCCCACTTGCGCTGTTCTCTCGCAAGACGCTTGCCGATCATTGCGTCAAGCTCGGCCTGAGTGAATTTCTTCTCCTCTGGCACCTGCTCTTGGCTGTTCTCGGTGATCTCCGGCTCAATTGAAGCGGTGTCCGTGGTGGCCGTCACCTCGGGGGCTGGCGTGGAGTCTACTTCCACTGAGGGGTCTAGCTCATTCATCATCTATGACTCCTTGGAGTTCCTGGTCTAGCGGGCCAGTACGGTAATGATTGTGTGTATCATGCAGTGACAACTGCCGACACATTTGACCGCAATTGTTATGAAAAGTAAATCACACCCCTTCTGTGTCGGCTATATCTGAGTCACCAGCGCAACAGAAAACGTGCTGTCTGGAGCGTTCGTCCAAAGATATGCTCCCGCCGACTGGTTACAAGTAACAGTGTCGCCAGCATTCAGTAGGAACGTACCTGACGTTGACGCACCGCTGACACCCGTACTCGGGTGACCCGCAACCGCAGCCGCAACCGAAAACGAGTTGACGGCAATGAAAAGAATCAGGTTGTTGTTGTTGGCAGCAGTACCATATGTCCCGATGGAGTACAGTCCGGTGACAGGCGCAGTAAACACGCCAGTGACAGGATCGTAACTATTGGAATAGTTGTAGTCTACTACGTTGAATTGTTTCACACCTGTGCTAGTGGTGTTGGTTACACCACGCGCCATGAATCCGACCACACCTGTCAGTCCTACAGACATGGATGAATTCAGACCAGCGTCTACATTGTTTGTTTGCGATATTGCCAGTGGACTGACAATGGCGGAGTAGATGCCGTAAGAACACCCGTTCGCTACCTGATTGTACTGGTCATCGCCCCCACCGAACACGTTGTCTGTTACGTGAGTGTACCTGGTAGAACCGTACAAGAACACAGATGCTGCGTATGTTCCATCAGTATCCGCACCGCTTGCCAGACTTGCGTATTGGCAATTATAGTCACGAGCAATATTTCCAGTTATCAGGGCACCCCATACAGCACCAAGTGATATTGGGGCCCTACTGTATCCACTGAACACGTTATTGGCCAAATTCAGTGACGACAATACTAATGTTCCGTCACCCGAATCACCGACAACAACAGCATTGCTCGATTTTCGCAGACCGTTGAACACATTGTCCGAGATATTGACATTCACCAGATAACTGGTCCCGACCTTACCGAACTGCAAATCGTACTGCGAGCTGTTGTCGAACGTGTTGTCAGTGATATGCACGTTGCGTGACGGATTGAGTGAGTATACGAACACCCCAGCACTACCGGAATACCTGACAAGGTTTCCAGAGAACACCAGCATGTCAATACCATCCGAATAAAAGTGATTCCTTGGCCCGATGGCCTGTGAGTGTGTCACCGAACCGTATGGACCATACACGACTGGTCGCGCACTGCTTTCTAGACCGTTGAACGTGTTGCCCGTGATGTGATAGTTCCACGGAGTTCCATGAGTTGCACTGTAGATGACACCGACCGAATACTCACACTCCTGTAAATCAGCGGCAGCAATATCCCAAATCCCAAAGAAATAATTGTTATAGACATGGTTTGAATCACCACCGTGAAATACTACGTGATGAGCCTTCCAATCAAATCGGCAATCACGCACAGTGCACGTTCTGGCACCGTGCATCCGAATAAATGCACCATCGAGAGTGTCCTTGTATTGAAGATTGGTCGTTGAAGGGTCGACCGGAGGGCGGTCAACATAAAACGACATGTGGGATACCTCTGACCCATAAGCGTAGTCGCCTGCGTCAGATGGACTACCAAATACAAATAAATTGTCGAAAGTGGACGCGAGTTTAATGAAGGACGCGCCACGTCCTTCGCCGGTCAAGCTGGTGCGCTGCGGGACCGTCACTGTCCCAGATACTAGATACACACCCTTCGGAAAAAATATGGTTCGTCCGGCCCCAACAGCCACAGCATTTCTAATTGCTACGGTGTCATCCGTCACGCCGTCACCCACAGCGCCAAAATCTTTGACGCTCATATATTGAGACAGCTTGTCTTCAGTTGTGGTGGCAATGCTGCCTATGAACGGAGGAACATATGCAACTGTCGATGAGTCAACGGTTGAGCCAGATAGTTGAATCGCGGATGTGAACTTAACCTTGGCGCCAGCCGACACACCAGTGGAGAATGTCACGGTGGTGCTGTTGGTCTCGGTGTAGTCGATACCCTCATACTTGTTCACCCCGTCGACATAGACCGTCAAATTGTTCGTACCGGGCTGATACGACATTGTGGTCAACGTGAACACTGTCTGACCAGCCAGAGCTGTTTGAACCTCTGACTCTGCTATGTAGTTTACAAAATTGAAGTTGATGCCGGCGATCTGATCCCAGGTCGCCAGCAGCACGTCGGCACTTGTCTTCAGGACGAACTTGTAAACCTGCCCGTCCGACAGCCAGATTTCACTGCTGCCTGGAACACGACCTGCCGAGTCCAGCACAATGGGGTTGGTGTGAAATGCTGCACCACTGCTACTGGTGTACGTCGCTTGCGGGGTCGTGGTGCCAGCAGAGCAGGTGTACAACTTGCCACCCGACAGCGGGTTACCGTTGTTGTCAAAGAACTGGGCACCAGCGCCACCGACAGGAGAAAGGAAGACAGTCATCAATAAAACTCCCGAGAAATCTCGCTATTCGTGGCGGGGAGGTAGATGGTGGACGAGCACATTGTCATATTTGGCATTGTTGTACCCACAATTGTGAAACTTGGGCTTCGGCCAATAGGCATAGGCCAATAGGGGTTGAAGTCATTCATGTCAACAAAAGCTGGGTTGGTCATTATGCCATCACTCAATGTTGTGAGAATAACCATTATCTGAACACTCTACTATAAACCACCTTCGGGGGGTTCCTGACATAGGATGATTGGGCCCCCTGCGTTTCAACTACCTGAGCATGAAGCTCACCTCCAGCATAATCAAACACCGCACAATTATTCTGGTAAAGATGTACAAACTCTATTTTGCCTCCAGAGCCGGAGGCTGCGCCTGTTTCACC
>JAOQMM010166471.1:0-10591 GCA_027563515.1 Erythroxylum platyclados | reverse complement strand
GTTTTAAATTCTCCATCCTAAATTTCTTCAAAAATATCATTCGCATACTTTCTTTGGGAAATAAAAACTCCATCATCCTGTTGAATTACCTCTATTCCAAGAAAATAAGACATTAGAGTAATTCTACCATGTCAAATGATTTACCATAGCCTCCTTCCTTAAATTCTTCAATCATCTTTGAGTTGTTTCCAGTAAAAATTAAATCATCAACATAAAGACACACAATTAGAATATCACCAGACTCAACAAATTTAACATATAAAGTATGCTAAAAAAATATCTTTCAAAATCATGCTTCATAGAGTATAAATCAATTCTTTTGTACCTGCTCTTGGTGTCTGCTTCAATCCATATAGTGCTTTCTTTAAAATGTAAACTTTATCTTCTTTTCCTCTAATTTCATACCCTCCAGGTTGCTCAATATATACTTCCTCTTCTAAAATTCCATTTAAAAAAGCACATTTTACATCCATTCGATAAATCTTCCAGTTATTTTGAGCTGAGAGGGAGATAATCATGCTAATAGTATCCAATCTCGCAATAGGAGCAAATACTTAAAAGTAATGGGTTAATTACCAAAAAAAGCCTAAACTTTCATTAATTTTTTAATTATAGCCTGAACTTTAAAAAGTAGCAATAAAATGCCCAAATTATCAGTTTTTTCAATTCTAACCTGGCGTTAGTCTCATCGTTATCTTCACTGATGTGACACTGTCATATATCAATGGACCCTCATTAGTCAGACACGTCAGCATAATTAGTAGAAGTTAGTCTAATTAATGAAACGACGTCGTTTCATGATAAAACTAAGACAATGTCGTTTCAACAAAACTGAAACAATCACACCCTATCATTGTTCTCAATTTGTAATCTAAATCCTTAACTTTTCTCTCACTCAACCTGTCGTTATTGTTCATGTGCTTCAGTAACGTCTTTCATTTAAACAACAATTTTTTTTCTAGTAGATGAGAGCTTTTAGAAAAATGGCCACTTGGACCAAATCGTGGACTTCATTCCAGAAATGAAAAATATGAGTTTAAAAGATTTTGCACCTAGCAGAACTCGAGCGAAACATACTGCTGAAGTCAGGTTTCGGTTAGCAGTAGAGATAACTGAGAAATCATGAGAAGCTCCAATACTCATTTTGCACACTTTTGATGCTTTAGAACCTGAACTTTTGGATCCAATATCCTTTATGTTTTGTACTGTATGTTTCATTGGCCCTCTGCAACTACATCTCAATCAAATGCAGCAAAGTGGTATGAGATCAATTGGATGTAATCTATGGAAAGAAGAACCCAAGTGTCTTCAATGGCTTGATTCCAAGGAACCTTACTTAGTGGTTTATGTAAATTTTGGCAGCATAACAGTGTTAACAACTGAACAACTAATCAAATTCAGGATAGGACTGGCTAAAAGCAACCACCTATTTCTGTGGATAATAAGGCCTGATATGGTAGTTGGTGGTTCTGCAATATTACCACCAGAGTTCAGTGAAGAAATAAGAGAGAGGGGGTTCATAGGTAATTGGTGTCCACAAGAGTGATTTCGTGCGTGAGTGAGAGAAAAGTTAGGGATTTAGGTTACCGATTGAGAATGACGATGTGGTATGATTGTTTTGATTTTGTTGAAACGACATTGTCTCAATTTTATTATGAAATGAAGGTTACCGATTGAGAATGACACTGTGGTATGATTGTTTTGATTTTGTTGAAATGACATCGTCTCAGTTTTATTATGAAATGACGTCATTTCACTAATCAAACTAATTTCTGCTAATTATGCTGACGTGTCTAATTAATGAGGATACATTGACACGTGGTAGTGTCACGTTAGCGAAGATAACGGTGAGACTAACATTAGACTAGAGTTGGAAAAAATTGATAGTTTAGGCATTTTATTGCTACTTTTTTATTTGAGTTTTTTTAGTTATTAACCCAGAAGTAATCAATATTTGGTTTTTGCTTATATCCTTTTGCAACCAATCCAGCTTTAAAATGGTCCATATCACCATAGGCTTTTAATTTTTCTTGTACACCCATTTTACTCCTATAGGCTCTTTATCAGCGGGCAAAGCTGTTAATTACCATGTGTCATTCTTTTCAATTGCATATATTTCTTCATCCATGGCTTTTCTCCATTTAAAGTCATTTGATGCCTCCTCATAATTAACTGGTTCACAACCTACAAATAAAGCAAAATTGATAATCTCTTCATAAGATAGATCATTATCAGTACTTACAACATAATCTTCCAATCTAGTTGGCAACTGACAACATTTTGGGGTCTACTAGATGTCTCTAGCTGAGATACTAAATCTATCTGAGTATATTCTTCTTCACAGCTTTCTGAAATTACTACTGACCTTTTTTAGGAAGTTGAAGACCAATATTCCATACTCATTAAAGATTAAATCATGACTAATAATCGTCTTTTTTCGTATTTGGATTGTATAATTTATAGGCCTTTGAATTTGTAATATAGCCTATAAAAATACATTTCTCACCTTTTTCATCCAACTTCTTCCTTAACTGATATGATACATGGGCATAAGCAATACACCCAAAAACTTTGAGATGTAGAATGGAAGGTTTCCTCTCGCTCCAAGCTTCCTAAAGTGTTTTGTCATTAAGGCCTTTTTTTGGAAACCTATTTAAAATATAAACTGCACAAGCAACAACTTTTGCCTAAAATTCTTTAAGCAATTGTTTAGATCTTAACATGCATCTTACCATGTTCATAATAGTTTTGTTCTTCCTTTTTCCTACTTCATTATGTTAAGGCGTGTATCTGGTGGTCAATTGATGTTGAGTTCCATTCAACTCAAACACCTCTATGCATGCAAGATATTCTCGACCTCTATCTGTTCATAATGCTTTAATTTTGCAACCACTTTGTTTTTCCACAAATGTTTTAAATGATTTGAACGCATCGCTTCTTATTTCTGTTTTAGAAAATACATCTAAGCCTTTCTAGTAAAATCATCAATAAAAATAATAAAATACTTATTACCTCCATTAGATGGAACTTCAGTAGTACACAGATCTGAATGAATAATTTCCAATACCTTCTTTGCTCTATAGGACTTTCCAATTGGAAATACATCCCTATTTTTTTTCCCAACTCACATGTCTCTCATACATGGTTAGGAATATTCAAAACAGGTAAGCTAGACACAAACTCTTTTCTCAATGGATCATTTAATTCAGAAAAAAGAAAATGTCCAAAACGCATGTGTCATAGCCAATTTACATCAGGTATCATAAAATTTAAGCAAGCAAATTTTTCATGATGAATTTTTATTGGGAATAGACGGTTAGAAGACATCTTTACCTTTTCAATAAATCTTCTACTCTTGTCTATCAAGGTGCAAAAATCATGGAATCTGCATTTTATATCCTTTATCCGATAATTGACCCATGCTTAGTAAATTATGATGAAGACCAGGAACATAGAAACATCAGAGATAAAGCTTTTAGAACCATCCTTTAGCCTAATGGATACTTGACCTTTTCCCAAAATAGGAATATTTGAATTACTCCCAAATTTAACTGTTGGCTGAACATTTTCATCTAAAGAGGAAAATAACTCCTTATTCCCACACATATGATTACTACAACAAGAATCCAAATACCAGATATTTTCATCTTCCATAAAAGAGTTGCTTGCTAGAAATAAACTTTTTATATTATTAGAATTCTCACCAAAATGTTGGCACTGATCTTTTGCAACATTAGCTTGATAATTGTTCTAAGATCTAGATCTACAATTAGCAGGTTTGTTTATATTGTTAGCTCAAGGCTTATTAATGATTTCGATGATAACTTTATTTCAAAATTCAAAATGGATTTATTTCTTTTATTGCTAACGGATTAATTGTCAAAAAGGAAACAAGATTGTAAGAAATACAATTTCGTTTCTTACAGGAAACTTCATCATAAACTTCCATATCTGAAAGGACCCTACATCTTATGAAGATCGAATATCAATCACGCAATCATTAGAAGATTTCTTAGGAAAGTTAACTTTGTGATCATTCAGACTTAATTCAATCCAATTGATCAAAGAAGCAAGTGAAGTAACGGATAAATCAAATAGGCCTATTTAAAGAAGAGAAACAGCATTTGCAACAGTAGTGAAATCCAGAGCAAAAGAAGAAAAAGAGCATACAAAGAAAAGATCATACATTGAGAAATATACAGAGTTGCAAGATTTTTGAGCTGAAATTCATATTCTTGAGAGTTACATCATCTTCACTGAGCCTTAGAAAGTGAAATCACTCTAGTGAGAGTGACTAGGTGTTTACATTTATTGTTATTCTTTTTCTGTAAGTTTTTAAAAGCTTGTTATATACTTCATGCGTCTTGAAAGGTTAGAGAACCTTGCAAAATATGTACTCGTGAGCTTGGAGAGGCTCGTCAAAATTAACATTTGGTTTATTATAGTAAAACACTTAAGTTGAAAACTTCAAGACTAGATGTAGGCTTGGGTTGTAAGCCGAACCAGTATAAATCGTTGTGTCCTTCTTCTCTGTCTTCTCTTTTAAATTTTCTGTATTACATTGTGTGTGTATTAATTTCAGTAAGAGGCTCCTTCTTTTATTTTAATTGGAAGAGACTTTATTTTAGCAGATGCTTTTTGTTTTAAACTGTTTTTAACATCTTTCTTTTAGCAAGCTCTTGTCTTTTAAAAGGGTTTTTTTCGTTACCAGGCTCCTTCTTTTTGAAGCATGAGCACGAACTTTTCGGTTTTATAATATTCCTTCATGCCTTTATATTATTAATAGGAATCTCTTTGGCAAAGCCTTTACAGGTCCCTTTTGAAATCTGATAAGACCCTTCTGAGTTATTCTTTTAAGAAGAATTTTTTTAAATTTCTTCACACACAATTCAACCCCCTCTTACGTGTGTTTGCTTGATATCATTTGGTATTAGAGCCTCAGGTTTCACATATTTGAGTTTAACGGTACGTGATAGATTATGACAAACACATTGAGAAGTTTTGAAGGACAATCCGTCTTAAAGCCTCCTTTCTTCAATAGAAACAATTACTTATATTAGAAGGAGAGAATGACCATATATCTCCAATCTGTAGATATTGAAATTTGGCACACTATCAAAGTTGGAGCTACACTTCCCACTTCTGATAATGTAGAAGTATGGATTGACAATAACAAGAGAAATGCACAACTAAATGTGAAGGCTAAACATTACCTGATATGTGTGCTGTCTCCAAAAGAGTATGAAAAGATATCCTACTGCTTTACAGTGAAAGAAATGTGGGACAAACTTCAAGTTACCTTTGAAGGAACAAATGAGGCAAAGAAACATAGAATAAGTCTTTTGGTACATCAATACGAAACTATTACCATGAAACAAGGTGAGAACATAGACGAATTCTTCAGACGCTTCAACAACATCATCATTGCACTAAAGAATCTAGGAAAGATAAATCCAAATGATGGGCTCGTAACAAAGATTCTGAGATCACTACCAAAGGAATGGAGACCTAAAGTGATAGCTCTAGAGATTACAAAGGATCTAGACACCATATCACTCGATTGGCTACTAAGGAATCTGATGATTCATGAAACAGAGCTTAAGCGAGATGAAGGAACCTTCTACAGAAGAGGAATGACACTAAAAGTAGCTGATGAAGCAAATGGTGATGAAAGCGACACAGAACTACAAATAGATGGAGATTATGAATTCAACTTCTTAGAAAATACGCATGCTTCTACAAAAGGAAGCTAATGAAGAAAAGAGAAGGAAACAAGAAAGCTGGAAACAATAGGCCCCTATCAAAAGACAGCAACGATAATAACAAAACACAAATCATATGTTTCAACTGTAAGAAGCCCGGGCTATGGCTTGAATGTCCTCTACTCCAAAAGGATAAAACAGAAAGCAGGAAACCTAAAAAGTAAGCTATGGCTACAGCTTGGTTTGACAAAGACTTTGAAAGTTTTAAAGAAGATGAACCTGAAGAAGTTAGAAACATCTGCTTCATGATTGAATCAGGAGATGATGGGGTATATTACTCTGACTCTGATATTGAATTTGATGAATTAAAAAATTCATATAATGAATTATATGATCAGTACAAAAGGATGACAGTGAAGCACTACAAAGAAGTTGAAAAATCCAAGAGCAATGATGCATCTTTGAAGATTAAGATTAAATTGTTGGAATCTACGAATGAAATTTTATCGACCAAAAATATGTATCTTGAGGCTAACTATAAGCAACAGATCTCTGAAAAGGAAATTCTGGAAGAGAAAGTAGCTAAATTGGAAAATAAACTACTAAAAAATAAGTCTAATAAGGTAAGACAGTCAGAAGAAAATGTCGCCATCCTAGAATTTGAAAAGGAGAAGAATGCTGGAAAGATCTTATCCCTAGAAAAAGATCTTGAAAATTTCTTTCACGGAAGAAAGAATCTTGATGCATTGCTTGGGAGTGATAAATGCATTTTTGGTAAGGCCAGAATAGGATTCAATGAAAACAATAATGTCAAGCCATACAAGAACTTCTTTGTCAAAGCCAGCAGTAGCTATAGTCAAAATAGCAGGAATCTGCTACATGGTAGAAAATTTTCTCATTCTTCTATTCAATGTTCCTATTGTGGTAAACATGGTCACATCAGTCATTCTTGTAATTTTTGAAAATCATCTCATTTGTATGGTTGGGGCCCGAAAGGTCAAACTACTATTGACCACTAACCCGAAAGGGCCCAGAAACATTTAGATACCTAAATGAGATAATTCTTTCTGCAAATATGTTTCAAAACAAAGACAAGAGAGAATCAATGGAGGTAATGTTGTCTTCGCAAACAAAAATAAAGCAAAGGTCACTGGAATTGGTAAAATTGGTAAAATTGGTAATTCTAACTCTACCTCTATTGATAATGTTCTCTTTGTTGATGATTTGAAGCATAACCTATTGATTGTGAGCCAGTTATGCGACAAAGGTTACAAAGTTATCTTGTATGCATCTCATTATGAAATTATTGATATTCATAATGATAATATTGTATTTGTTGGTCCGAGAAATCAAAATATATATTGTGCTCAAATGGAAGACATATCCTCACAAAATATTAAGTATTTTGTTTCTTTAAAAGGATTCGTTTATTTGGCACAGAAGGTTTGGACATGCTAACAGGAGCATTTTATCAAAGCTATCAAAAAATGAGCTGGTAAGAGGGCTACCTACCCTGAAGTTTGACAACAATCAGGTTTGTAAAGCTTGTCTAAAAGGTAAATAAGTCAGAAGCAGCTTCCCTCCCAAAAATAATGTGTCTACTAGCCAACCACTTGAACTTGTACATATGGACTTATTCAGACTCATTAGGACTCAAAGCTTTGGTGGTAAAGATTATGGTTTTGTTTTAGTAGTTGATTATTCCAGATTTACATGGTTCTATTTTCTGTCAAATAAGGATGATGCCTTTGAAGTGTTTGAGAAGTTTTGCAGAAAAATTCAGACAGAAAAATGGTACTGCATTACTTCAATACGAAGCGATCATGGAGGAGAATTTGACAACAGAAAGTTTGAAGAATTCTAAGACAACAATGGTATGATTCACAACTTTTCGTGTCCAAGGATGCCTCAACAAAATGGAGTTATGGAAAGAAAGAATAGGACTCTAGTCGATATGGCCAGGACAATGCTATGCGAGAGTGGACTACCTCACGATTATTAGGCAGAAGCTGTGTTAATAGCGTGTTATATACTCAACAGATGTCTCATAAGAGCTATCCTGAAAAAGACTCCGTCTGAGCTATAGAAAGAAAGAAAACCAAACGTTGCATCCTTTCGAGCATTGGCTGCAAGTGTTTTGTACTAAACAATAGGAAAGACAATCTTGAAAAATTCGATGCAAGTTCAGACGAAGCTATCTTCTTAAGATACAGTATTGCTAGTAAAGTATTCAGAGTTTACAACAAAATGACAAAGAAAATAGAAGAATCAATACATGTGGTAGTTGATGAAGCACTATCATTAACAACATCAGTTGATTCAGATGATGAAGAGAATTCCCTAGTTCCTAAAAGTATATCAGAGACTCAAACTACAGCTCCTTCAGAATTACCAAATCAAGAAGGCACTTCGGAAGCTAGAACAGAGCAGGTTCCTTCCCTTCAGTAGGAGCCTATGTAATGAAAAACACTAAGAAAATGGAGAGTTCTTGACCCAAATCAATACATTCTAGGAGATCCTTCTGAAAGCCTAAGAACAAGATCATCCTTTAGGAACAACTATGTGGCTTTGGTTTCACAAATAGAACCAAAGACTATTAAAGATGCTTTTACTGATGAAAATTGGATCTCAGTAATGAAAGATGAACTAAGTCAGTTTGACAAAAACAGAGTCTAGAATCTAGTTCCTCGTCCACAAAACAAGTTAGTCATTAGAACTCAATGGGTTTTTTTGAAACAAACTAGATGAAAATGGTAAAGTGATTAGAAACAAAGCTAGACTTGTAGCTCAAGGATATACTCAACAAAAAGGTATTGATTTTGATGAGACCTATGCACTTATTGCTAGATTGAAATCGATAAGGATTTTACTTGCCTTCACATGCTATAGAAAATTTAAGCTATTCCAAATGGATGTCAAAAGTGCATTCCTGAATGGCTACATTAATGAAGAAGTGTTTGTTAAGTAACCTTCAGGATTTGAGAACGAAGAGCATCCAGATTATATGATGAAGCTATCAAAAGCCCTGTATGGTTTAAAGTAGGCTCCTCATACACGGTATGAAAGGTTAAGTAATTTTCTATTTGAGAATAACTTCAAATGAGAAAAGATAGATGAAACCCAATTCATTAAGAGAAAGAAAAATGATTTACTCATAGTACAAATATATGTTGATGATATAATTTTTGGTGCTACTAATTCAAATCTTTGTAAAGAATTCTCAGCTTTAATGCAGGGGGAGTTTGAGATGAGTATGATAGGAGAGCTATCCTTCTTTCTTAGATTGCAAATTACACAAACAGAAAAAGGAATATTCATTAGTCAAAACAAATACACGAAGGAACTCATCCAGAAATATCACTTTGAAAATGCCAAACCAATGGTGAACCTTATGCATACTGGAGCAAAACTTGATAAAGATGAAGAATGAAAGACTGCGGATGAAACAAGATACAGAGGACTGATTGGATCACTATTATATCTTGCAAGTTCTACCAGACATTATGCTGAGTGTGGGCATTTGTGCAAAATTTCAATCAAATCCAAAAGAAAGCCATCTGCAAGCAGTCAAGAGGATCTTTTGTTGTCTTCTCGGAACTATGGACTTCGGATTATGGTATCCTAAAACTGATTCTTTTGATATAGTTAGCTATTGTGATGCAAATTATGGAGGTGACAAAGTTGATAGGAAAAGCACTAGTGGTTACTGTCAATTTCTTGGAGGATGTCTAGCTTCATGGTCATGCAAGAAGCAGAACTACATAACACTCTCAACAACTGAAGCTGAGTACATCGCAACAGCCAGCTGTTGTGCTCAAATCCTATGGATGAAACATCAACTCCAAGATTTGTCTCTAAACCTTAATCATGTTCCTATTTTATGTGACAGTACCAGTGCTATTAATCTTTCGAAAAATCTTGTGCATCATTCTAGGACTAAGCATATAGAAGTCAAGCATCATTTTCCTAGAGATCATGTTTTAGAAGGAACCATTGATCTTGTTTATATCAATACTAATAATCAAGTAGCTTACATTTTCACTAAGCCTCTCTCTAAAGATAGATTTTGCATATTAAGAAAAGAACTTGGTATGCATAAGCTTTCTGATATTATTTCTGCATTATATGTCTCTGCTACTTGTCGTTACATCCCGCAGGTCCCTTCTATCATTTTTTCCCCTCAGAAACTCTCTCTTATTCTATCAAGCTTCTTAAAGTTTAGGAGGCCCCTCTTAATTGGTTTGTCTAGAATGGAAGGCTCCTCCTTCTTTTTAAGTTCCTCACATGTTGTCATTCTAAGTGACACGTGTCCTTATGGGGAGCCATCTGTGGCATCGTTTCAGCTTTATTAAAAAAGGCATGCACATAGTCTGAAAGATCTTTGTAAAAGTCTGTCAAAAGATACGCAAATGCTTACACTTCCCTTTCTGACCTGTAAGACTTCTCACAAGATCAACGTTCAGAAATCACTTTGTATAACCTTAAGCAACATTCTCTTGTTTATTCATCTTCGTCTTCCTGCGCTGATCATTCCTTTTGTTACCTAACTCTTTGCACGTTTCCTTGTCTCTTGTTTTCTCTCTCAATCTTCATAAAACCCTTCTACAATGGCAAGAACTAAATCCAGAGGACAAAAGAAAATCCCAAGTTCATCTGATAAAGCTCAAGCTTCTAAACCACAAGAAAAGAAAACACATAATGAGCGCATAAGGTGCACTGTATTTATTTAGAGGAAGATACTACTTAGCTGTTTGAATGACCAAGAACAAGAGCGAATCTTGCAAAACAACTCGAAGAAAACTATAAACAAAAAGGTCTTGAGAAGGTAGAAGATGTAGAAGAAACCAGAAAAAGGAAAAGAGAAGAAACAAAGAAAGGCAAAATGCCTG
>JAOQMM010166331.1:0-10600 GCA_027563515.1 Erythroxylum platyclados | reverse complement strand
AGACATTCCACAACTTTGCTTATCATTTCATTTCTCCACCACTAAGGTTCACATGTAAAATCATGAATCAAAGGACTGCCTACCTAGGACACCTCGTGGGTCTACCCAAAAAAAAAAAAAAGCCAATAACAATCAATAGGGATAGCATTTATTGAAGAGTAATTTTATCCAGACTCTTGAATATAAGTTTGAACATTTCAAGCTTTTTGATGACAGATTCCATGAAAGAAGTTTATGGTCACCAGTGTTCTTTTTCTTTTTTGTATTTTATTTCTAACCAGCAAATCATCATAATTACGTAAACCTTATGTGTCTCTATGTTTCGCGCTCCAGTGTCCCTTTTTTTTTTTGGTTGTATTTTGTTTCTAACCAGCAAATCATAATAAGTAAACCTTATGTGTCTCTATGTTTAGTACTCCAGTTTCTGCGGATGAAATCTTCTGTGATCCTCAGGCATAAGGTTAGCATAGAAGATCTTATCTGCAGTTTCTACACATTATTAACTTTATACGACTTTCTTAGTTAATTAAGAAATTTGTTAATTTTCAACTCTCATATATGAAACTTGTTGAAAAATAACGGTGTGTATAAAAAGATTTAAATTTATATGAAAGAATTAGATAAATAAGAAAAAATGATAAAAAATTTTAATGATAAAGATTACAAATTTATTATTTATAATAGATTTACATAATTAAAATTAATTATAAACTATAATTAGTATAATTTAACACAACATTTTCATTTTACCAAATCCTAGCATAACTTAACAATGATTTTAAGAAGTCATACAATCATCTTCGAATTTATATTCCACTAAAAATATGTTTTCAAATAAGATTGTCTATCGTAGACATGGTTGATTTCAATGTGTTGATCTCATTATCTTTCTCTAAAATATGACGTGAATTCAGCAATATTTGTGTCCTCTAAATCTTGGATTCTGTAAATGATATAAGCTAACTGGATATTCGAACAGGGGATCCTTCTAAAGTTCTAAAAAGAAAGCTCAAAACTACAACAGTAATAGCAATTGCATCCATAACCGTAGTTGAACCATCATCACCAAATATTGCTTCATTATACATCTCTTCGGATCCACCAGGTAAGTGTCTAGGTAACCCTACCATTATTAGGTCTGGTATATAGATTTTTTATTTTTGATCAATTCATCATATGTCTTTTGATACTATATCTATGTCATAATTAAAACCATCTGAACAATTTGTTGTATCTACAACCAGTGGTACTGAAGCTAAGTTATTGGTAAAGGTTCATTGTCTCTAGATAAACATAACTTAAGACTTTGCTCTTATAGTTCCATCCCTTAATTTTAATTTGATCTATGTCTCTCAAATTACAACCTCCTTGAATTTATCATAATTTTTTGGCCTGATTAATATATTTTTAATGACATTAAGACAAAGAAGATGATTGGTTACGATACTAAGAAAGGGAAGTTCTATTATCGAGATCTTACACAATCTAGCTTAAGTTTATTAACCCGAATAGAATCTGCTACTAGTTCAGCATCTAGCTTTTGGTGTGGCATAAATGTTTTAGACATGCTTCATTTGGATACTTGAAATGTTTGTGTCCTAAGTTATTTTCATAAACATCCCCATCATTGCTCAAAATGTGAAACTTCTAAATTGGTAAAAGCCACCATGTTCCTTTTCCAATAAGCTCGAATAAAAGTCATTCACCATTTATGCTTGTGCATTCTCATATCTAAGGTCATACAAAAGTTCCAACTTTGAATAGATCTTGGTGATTTTTTTCTTCCATTTATGATCAAATTTGGAGGATGTGGGCATGTCTAATGAAGTCTAAGTAGGATGTTTGTTTACAATTCAATCAATTTCATTTGATGGGTGGCACTCAATATAAAACAACCATACAAATTCTTCGCATTGACAATGGCTGAGAATTTATCAAACAATGAACTTAATCAATTCTTACAACTCCATGGCATCATCCATCAAACTACAAGTCCCTATTCCACTCAATAGAACAAGGTCGGGGAAAGAAAAAATTGACACCTCTTAGAAATGGTTCAAGCTATTCTCTTTAAAGCTAATATGTCACTTCATTATTGGGGAAAAGATCTTACTACTGTATCTTATTTAATAAATCGTATTCTATCTCGTAGCTGAGACTTTAATACCTTAATTAAAACACTAAATAACATCTTGACCTCACCATCAATACCAAACTTACCTCTAAAAGTTTTGGTTGCTCTGTATTTATCCACATACCGCATCACACTAGTAATAAACTCCAACCCAGGCTATTCAATATGTCTTTGAGGGTTATAGCTTTCATTAGACAAGTTACAAGTGTTACCACCCACCTACTCGTACGGTTCATACTACTATGGATGTGAAATTTTAAGAATATAAGATGCATTTTCCTACCACCAACTGCAAGTCAAAAGGAGAGAAGTATTGACTTGCAGGTCTTTGGCAATCAAATTGAGCCTATGAGCCCCATTTTTTGTGAACCTAAAACACATGAACCGGAACTTGAAAACCTGAACAAATGGACATAATTATTGAATTGAAACACTTGAACCTGAATCTGAATCATATGATTAAAATAATAGAGCTGAACTAGAACGAGATGTACCACATCAGGCATTACCTAGTCTTGATACTTCTAGTGCACGAATGTCACCTCCACAAACTAAACCTTAGGTAAATCTTGAATCTTCACTTCTACTACTTCCTAACCGTACCACAAGAGGAATTCCTAGAGTTGCATATAGAGGTATGGCTAAAAGATTATGCGAGTTATTTATAGATAAAAAATTTATTACAAGAACTCAAAACTCCATTCAAATTGCCCATGAAGTTATATTGTGATAAAAAAGTCGCATGTGACATAGCCCATAATCCTATTCAATCTGGTTGTACAAGACATGTAGAAATTGATACGCATTTTCTTAAAGAATAGCTAGAAGCAAAGGTAATTGAGGCTCCTCATGTTCGGTCGGATAATCAGCTCATAGATATCCTTACTAAGGCATTATCAAGCAAAAATTTTCACCAAGCATTGAACAAGTTGGGCATGCAAAACATTTATACACCAACTTAAGGGGGAGTGTAGAAGATTGCATAATGATCTCTTAAATTATTGTAATTGTATCTTTGTAATTATCTCTTACCATATTTACTTCCTAAACTTTAGGAACAAGTTATACAACATGTAGAAAACATTTTTTTCACACATTTAAACACGTGATACAATCATGTCTCAAGATGTGTCTTCTACAAAGATAGCTTGGTTATACCAATAAACTCCAATAAGCTCCTGTATTTACCTCTGATCTCAAAACTGAATATACCTTGGGTTACAGCCATACAATAAACAGGTATTGAAGAATTCTGAGAGTCAATGGCTTGTCTTTCATTAACCACTAGAAAGCAATATATACACCTTGATGTACAATATTCACCCCTAAAATAACATCCTGCACTAGGAAATCTTTCCTAAGCTAACACCTATAGAACCCCTAAATTAGGAAACTAGATAATACAGAAAATATTTTATTTACATATTTATCATAATTGCATATTTCTGAATATATATCAACACAAAAGGCTTACGAGTCATACACAACAAAACTGTATTAAAAGACACTGTAGGTTAGCCATATAGCAGTGGAATACATAGCTATAAATGTTGTGCAAGGGAGCGGAGCAAGTAAACCACCTATTCATGCCACAGGACTGACTATTCAATCGAGTTTTGAGTAATGGGCAGAATGCATCAGATTGTCTAAAATGGTGGGATGACCAAACCAAGATGTTCTTTTTCAATTTGTCTTGTTTACAAGTGGTGGGACTCTCCCTTTGGAGCAGCTAAATGGCAATGCGCTTAAAGCTGAGTGAACAACACTTCGTCGTCTTGTGCTTAACACTTTCCCATGTTGTACTAACTAGTTGACTTAGTAATTATGGAACCGAAGACTTCCCGTTCGACAATAACATAGTGGTCATCTCGATACCAGACTTTACAGAAGTCAAAGAGACAATGACAGACTGTGGGTTGGTTGTTGACAGTATAGAGTAACAAATAGGAACACATTCTCATCTTTTCTATGGCAGATTAAATCCTTGGTTAGATTCACTGGGATTCTGTTACATTCTAGCCTGTCTATCATGGCAAGTAAACCCTGTGTGGTCTTTGTGCCTGGTCTAGGTGTAGGTCACCCAATTCCTCTACTTGAGTTAGCTAAGAAAGTGGTTCTGAGCTATGATTTTTCGACTACTTTTATTGCAAAGCCCATCATTAACATAAACTTACCCACGGCCAGCCCATACTATTAAACACATATAAAAAATATCAGCTGCAAAAATAAAGACTAACGAAAAAATCTCCTTCTCTCTATCTTTTTATTCATTTCCTAGCTGTTAACTGTGTCTAAAAACACCTTGTTTCTCCTGCATGTGACATTTCTCTTATAGGTTTTCTCATTGTGTTTTTTTGCAGAAAATTTAGAGGAAGTTGTGAACATTAACAACCTCAAATCTCTTAATACTTAGGTAAATTTCCAGTTGCTATGTTATGATTTTTTGTGATTTTTTATTATCTTACACTAGATTATAGTTGAATTGCATATTATAGTTGTTTAAGACAAATTAAAGTCATGAAAGAGATGAAATAATGGAGAAAAAGCGGCTGAAAAATGAGAAAAAAAAAGAGGAGGAGATAGGAGAAGAGAAGAGGGTGAATAAGATGACATCTTTTGAAAATTTAATTTGCATGAAGGGGTAAATAGGAAATGCAAAGAGTGAAGGGGTAAATCTGAAATTTACTTCCAATAAGGACATTTTGGATATTAATTCAAATGAATGAAGGTAAAATAGGACTTTTAATTAGTTAATGGTTTTTTAGTAATTATGGTGGTCAGGTTAGTAAGGATATTATTTTTATAATTAAGAATAAAGTGGAAAAGGGAATAATGTTATATTATTAAGTGTATTTGAGTTAAAGTTTTTCGTAAATTAGTCTAATAGAATTTTGTAATGTTTAGGTCTGACGGTCCGATTAAGGAGAAAATTGGACTATAAATTAGTTGAGTTTGAAATCAAGGTAAGGATAACTTTAGACTTTACTCTTAAAATAAAGTATTGTTTGTTATTAATAAATTATATTTTGAATTAGTCATTAATTAAATTAATAATTAATGATTTCGTGCATGAATTACAAGGTGTTTTGTATTTATATTTTGTTATGTCTATTGAGGTGTATTGATTGTTAATTTGGCGAATCTATTTTTAAATAGAGACGAATTGATAATACGTTGAAAATAAACCGTGACAATCGAGAATCTATGACTTGACTAGGATCAACTATATTTGATGGTCATAGATTGATTGATTATTTAGAGATGAGCGAGAGTGGCTAGGTATATGTCCGTAGAGTAGATATCGAGACATCCTGAGTCCCGGAGATGTCCTATGCCGATGGCTAGGTACTGAAGTAGTACTGGGATATCCTGAGTCTTGGGGATATCCTTTGCTGATGGCTAGGTACTGGAGTAGTACCGGAGTACCAAGAGAGATTGAGAAATTGAGATACCCTATACCGATATTTATACATTTAATTACGTTTCCACTTGATGAGAGATTATGATGAGATAAGATGAGATGAGCCGGCAGATCATTAATGTAAGCCTACTGGGTTAAACAGGGCCCGAAAATTCAGTTAATTATGGGATAATTCATAAAAGGCATTTATATATTAATATTTTTGTTAATCATTGTTTGGTAAAATTTTGAGATGTGTGTTAATTGTTCGGATTAGAATGAGTAATGATGTGTGTGTCTTTGTATTATATGAATGTTTTAATCACTTGACTAAATTTTATAATTATTTATTGAGTTATTTGATTTTAAGGGTACAATCAGTTACCCTTACTTAATAGGCAGCTCACCCCTTGTTATTATTTTTTTTAGGAGATCAAGTGATTGCCGATAACTCCAGTGTACGAGACTGATATAGTGAAAATTAGGTGGGCCAGTAGATTAATTGAGTAAAGTTATTTGATTGTATATATTTTTGAATATGACAATTTAGGTAGTTGAATTGTATATAATATTTTTATATTTCACAAACAATCCTCTCTTTTGAAACTAATGAGGAATTTGATAATTAATGGTATATTTTGAGAACTATTTGGATAATTTTGGTTTAAGACTTTTGAGAGCGTCACATTTATTATCCCTTCAATAGGACCACGGCCAAAGGCTCAGGAGCAAGTCCTCGAGTCCTGCCTAGAAGGTATAAACTACGTCCTTCTACCTCCACTTAGCTGTTTTGATTTGCTTGACAATACTAGCTCCGAAACACTAGTTGTGCTCACTGTATCTCGCTCTTTATCTTCGATTCGTGATGAAGTTAAGCCATTAGTTGCGTGTACCCGATTAGCAGCTTTGGTTGTTGATCATTTTGGTACTATGTGTTTGAAGGTGCAATGGAATTTAATGTATCTAAGTATATATTTAATCCATGCTCGGCTATGGCACTTTCTGTTATATTTTATTTTCAGAAATTAGATAAGGTGGTTTCATATGAGTACAGGGACATGCCTGAACCATTACAGATACCAGGCTACAAAATCTTACTTGATGGAAGGGATCTACCCGACACAATTCAGGACAAGAAGAACGATAAGTACAAATGGTTTGTTCATATGGCAAAACAATATTATTTATCAAATGGTATCTTGCTCAATAGCTTCATGGACTTGGAGCCAGAGACTGTCTAAGTTCTGCAAAAGAGAGTAATACGATCAACCACCTGTTTATGCCATTGGGCCAATCTTCCAATCGGGTTCCAAAGATGGTTTTGATGAATCCCAGTGTCTCAAATGGTTGGATGACCAACCAAGATGTTTATTTTGTTCGTCTCTTTTGGGAGTAGTGGGACTCTTTATTTGGAACTTGGGCTTAGAGTTGAGTGAACAGAAGTTTCTATAGGTTGTAAAAAGCCCAGATAAATCAGTCGATTCCTCCTCCTTCAGTTGCCAAAGCAAAAAAAAACCTTTTGATTTCTTACCGAGAGGGTTCTTGGATAGGATCAAAGGACCGACGTATGCTGGTGCCATCTTGGGCACCACAGGTTCAGGTGCTAAGTCATAGTTCAACTGGTGGATTTCTAAGCCATTGGGGTTGGAACTCAACACTTGAAAGTATTGTGCATGGGGTACCATTCATTGCTTGGCCACTCTTTGCAGAGTAAAAGCTCAACGCAGCATTAATAATTGAGGACCTGCAGGTTGCATTAATACCAAAAGCCAATGAAAATGAATTAGTCGGACGAGAGGAGATCACAAGACTTGTAAAGGCATTGATGCAAAATGAAGACGAAGCTATTAATATTCGTCAACGAATTAATATATTGAAGGAAGCTACGGTTAGGGCGGTAGGCAAAGAGGGAGCTTCCACAAAATCACTCATAGAAGTGGTTGACAAGTGGAAGAATAGGCAGAACCAATAAGGGTTCGTTCAAGACTACTTCCTTGTTATCTCTTAGGTTTCTTTCTTCGCTTTCTAGATTTCAAGCTTCCAACTTCATCTTTTTTATCAAAGATGGAGTTTACAATGAGCAAATCCAATTAACAGGTCTTAAGACTAGTTCTTTACTGTACCTCTCGTGCAATTCCAGCATTATGTTAATTTTATTTATATGTGAAAGAAAATAAATTTGAGGAATTGGAAGTAGAGTATTGTATTGATTTTCTGATACATGTTGCTTTATAACCTGTACTATAATTATACATGGTTTAAGATAAGATGAAGTGCTTTGACTTTAATACAATCTAAATTACATGATCCGATTGTGCATGATTTAATTTAAACTAAGATGATCAGATAATGTATGAGACTTATCTAAATTAAGATGATACTACGATAAAAAAAGATTTAGGAAGATGAGTTGTTATCATCCCCCCGCAAAGCTAATGTTTGAAAGAGCATTAAGCTTGTGATTTAACATTAAAAAAGGAGTAGAAGCCAATGGTTTGGTGAGAATGTCAGCAAGTTAGTGAGAAGCCGATATATGAAGTTAGTGAGAAGCCGATATATGATGTACGAACAAAAATTTCTTGGCAACCAAATCACAGATAAAGTAGATATCAATTTCAATATGTTTGGTGCGAGAGCATGAGAGATAGGATTTGCAACAAGAAAGTTAGTGTCAATGTTGTCACAGTATAAAAATGGTTGAATATCAGAGAAGCCAAGTTCACCAAGTAGAGAATTAAGCCAACATAGGTCAACAGTAACTAAAGCAGTTCTCTTGTATTCTACTTCACTATTAGATCTAGCCACAGTAGGTTGTTTCCTAGAACTCAAAGAAATTAAAAAGGAGTCGAAGAAAATACAATACCCAATTGTAGATTGGCGATCGTCAAGAAACCCAACTCAATCAACAATAAAGTAAGTGGTGATGGTTAAAGTAGAAGTTTTATTTAAATAAAGACCATGGGAGGGGGTAGAGAAAAAATACAGAAGAATGCGTTTAACCGTTGTCTAATGAACATTAGTGGGACAGTATAAGAATTGTGAAACTTTATTAAAACAAATTGGATATCTGGTTTAGTGAGACAATGATATTGACAGGTTTCAATAGTACTACGTTATTCAATAGGATTAGAAAGAGGAAGACCTTGATTTTTGGAAAGTGGTAGAGAGGAGGTAATGGGTGTGGAGACAGGTTTGGAAGATTCAAGATGTGTGTGATGAAGGAGGTCGTGAGTGTATTTAGTTTATGTGAGAAGAATGCCAGTGGGTGTAAAAATTGCTTCGATGCCTAAAAAGTAGCGAAGAGAACCTAGATCTTTTATGGTGAAAGTAGAGTGAAGAGCATCAATGATGGTTTGAATGAATTATGGTGAAGGACTAGTCACTAAGATATCATCCACATAAACAAGTAGAAAAGTGGCGTAAGTGGAGGTGGAGTGAATAAAAATAGAGGAATCAGCTTTTGATGAAGTAAACCTGAGGTCAGCAAGTTTATGACTTAACAGGTGAAACCAAGCTCGAGGGCCTTGCTTGAGACTATAGAGAGCTTTATGTAGATAACACACATAATGAGAATGATGAGGATCAGCAAAACGAAGTGATTGTTGCATAAAAACAGGTTTTTGTAAGTTGCCATAAAGAAAAACATAGTTAACATCAAGTTGATGAATTGACTAGTTTTTAGCTAAGGCAAGTGTAAGAATGAGACAAATTGTGGTTGGTTTGATAACTCAACTAAAGGTGTCAGTATAATCAAGATCGTGTGATTGATGATAGCCTTTAGCTTCCAGGCAAGCTTTATAGCAATCTAAGGAACCATCAGGATTAAGCTTTATACAGAATCCCCATTTACACCTGACAATATTTGCACCTGGGGGAGGGGGAATAAGGGATGAAGTATTATTATGACAGAGAGCTTTGAACTCATCAAGCATGGCTTATCGCTAGTCAGTAAAATTGTTTGCTTGAGTGAAAGAAGTAGGGTTTGGATCAAGAGATGAAGGAATAGTGGTGTTGTAAGTAATATAGTCAGGAAAAAATTTTAACGAGCAAGTGTTGTCCCAAGTGCGAGTCACCATTGGAGGAGAAGAGGAGGATGAGGATTGAGGAACAAGTAGAATCGATAGGGAAGAGAGTAGAGGAGGTATGGGTGAGGTATAGGTAGTTGAGACTGGTGAGAAGGGAGAACTAAATAGTGGTGGTGTAACATCAAATTCTAGAGCCCCAATATCGGTATGTATTCCGAGGAACTCTTTTCAGTTATAATGTATAAATGCTAGAATCTCTTTTCTTGCCAATGACGGTGACATAAGTTGTGTCATGCGTCATTAGAAACTGCAAGTTCATCGGTGTAAGAAATCTTAGAGATTTCCGAGATACAAGTTTTAATATGTAAAAAAAATTCGAGTCCATTGGATAAATATGGTCATAGTGACCGGAATATATGTATTCTAATACCTTAGAGGTGATTAGAATTAAAATCTAGACAAAAAACAACCATAAGGAGCTTAATTGGTCAAAAGGTGCATAAAAGGACAATTAGGGATAAAATGATAATTTCTCACCCGATAAGGGAACAACGTGAAATTTTCAATGTCAAGAGACTCGAATAGACTTCCTGATGGTCTCGAGGCTAAAAAGAAAATTTAAGTTTTCAGTGGTCTGGTGATCAGGGGTAAAATCGTCATAAAGGAGGATTGGGTTCTTTAGCTAGAACTAAGGGCATTTTAGTAATTTTCTCATTTATTTATTAATTAACCAAACTCCTACATAATTCTAGCACACTCACGACACCCCATCATCTTCTCCATTAAATCACCATAAAAAAATACAAGAAAAAGAAAAGAGAGAGAGAGAGAAGAAAGAGAGAAAATTTGGTCATCATATCCACCCTTCATCCTTTGATTTTTATTTCCCAACTAAGGTTTTCTAGACTAATTTGATGCCAAGGAACTCAAATCTAGCCTTAGATTTGAGTAAAACCTAAAGGAATTCAAGGAAACAATAAAACAAAGTTTAGGTAAGTTTTGCTAGATCTCTCTCTTCACTTTATTTTTGACTTTGGCCTT
>JAOQMM010166273.1:0-10605 GCA_027563515.1 Erythroxylum platyclados | reverse complement strand
ATCTAGTAATCAAAATTTGCCCTATTATGAATAAACATGTGCATAGATTGAAATTAATGCAAATAATTCTCCTTATTTAATTTGATAGGGGTAATATGAATGGAATAGAAATTTGAGGTAGGAGCTTGAGTAATAACAACAGATGTAGACAAACTTGCAAAAGTGTTGACATTGACTTTAATGTTCTGATTGGAATCTATTTCCTGATTATATTAGGCTTTCTATATTTCTTCTAGTAGACATTCTAGCATAATGGAGTTTGAGTTTCCCTTAACATAGTTTAGCCTATGATACCTATTATTTGGTTATTTTTTCTAGGATATGATTGAGGACATTTAAGATATTCCATGGTTACTTTCATGTATTTCAATTTCAAATATAATGCAGTTGTTGATCCCTTGAGTGTTACTGTTAATTGATCTTTAGACTGCTTCTTTGAGCTCGTCTGCATCAATGGAAAATTTAGTGCTCTCATCTGCATTGATTTTGTTCTAAGTGTTGGGATACATTGTCATCATTTTGTAGTTTTCTTTAAATGTCATAGAAGATGGTATTGAACTATAGTGTCATAATAAATGTCTGATTTTTTTTTCTGCTTTTGATTAAATTGAAGTTGTTTGCATACAGATGGATTGAATACAAATGAATTGAAGTTGTTTCCTTATGTTAGGGTGTTCATAGTTTGAGTTTGGTTAGTCAAAGGTCATTAGTAGCATTAGCATATGCAGAAAATTTGTAGAATCCTAGATGAAATCCAATTTATATAGATCTTTCTCATATGTAAAAGCATTATTATATACCAAATACAATTAACTGACATTGAACGGACTTGCGTGATGCTATTTTGGAAAAGTTAGGGTAGTTAGGATTTATATTCATCACCTGACAAAGATTACCTTATATTTGTTATTGATGTTTTCTTTGTAGTCAAATTTACATTGTGATTTTCTTTAATATGCAGACGGAATCATCATCATCGATTAATACAATAGTGAGTTCAAATTTAGGTAATGTGGTTTGCTACTATGGGCTAAAAGCCCCCTTAAGGACTTCATAGAGTGATCATAATCTTGGCCAGAGATTTTATGAATGCCCTAATTATTCGGTAAGAATTTATTCTTATTTTATTAATGAAATTGAATGTTACACTTGTGTTTAAGGTTTATTTAATGAAATTGAATGTTTCAAGTAAGGAGATGCAATTTTTTCAAATGGTACGATGAAGAATTTACCGAGAGAGCCTTTTAAGTGATTAAAAAATTAAGGAATGAATTATCAATGTCAAAGAAGGAGGTTGAAAAAAGCACAACTAAGGAGTTTGAAAAACAAATGAAGTTTTTGAAGGAGGATATAAACTTATTGGGAAAAGAGGAAAAATAACTTAAGTTTATGTTAATGAACATTGTAATAGGACTTGTTATGGTTCTAGTACTTTTTATTGTACTTATATTATAGGGATATTGTATTGAATTTCAACAATGTAATGGTTAATATTAGTTTCAACTATATTATGAAAAAATTGATTTTGAAATTTATAAATGAATTATATAATGAAGCAAAAAGAATACTACTATATAAAACCAATAGATAATGAATAATTCCCTCCTTGCATATCTTGCAAAATGATGAGGTATCTTCACTAGCATGATATTCCAATCTTTATGTCTCCTTTGGCTTCTCCTTAAGGCAGTGACAGCTAAAAAAGATCTAGATGCACAAAAAAAGCAAGCTAAAAGAGAGATAGATAGAGAGAGAGAGAGAGAGGGAGATGTTAAAGTGAATGTGTAACAACTTATATTGATCTTGCCACAAAAGAATTCAATATTTACATTGTATTTATTCAACACAAACATTTGTCACCATTATCAATAGCATATACATGTAAAAGCTAATGGGACAAATATCAAAATATAAAAAAGATAGATTACATTGTGTTAATATACTGTAAACATTTGTCACCATTATCAATAACATACATACGTAAAAGTCAATGGGACAAATATCAAAATATCAAAACATTTTAGGCATTGATAATCAATGTTTGCTTCATTTTTACTTGATTGGGAAAGTTTAGGTTGTGATGATTATGTCAATGACGCTCTCCTTCTGATTGCTTGAGCTTTTAATTATTGTGAAGTTATACTAGAACGTCCTATGAACAGTAAACTCCTTGGCTTAAATGACAATTGAAATGAGTGTGAGACAACATCTCCAAACTGTTTTTATTGGCATGTGTAGATGTACTAACCTAGAAAATAGAAGATAAAATATTAGAAACACACTTGATAATTATTTCAACTAAGACAAATTGATTAAAAAAACACATTCCTTATAATATTGCTTTGTTGACTTGGTATAGCATTATTATCAACCAAATTCGCATTACTTAACTATAGTTGTAATAAAAACAACTTTGTCAGGCATTAAAGCCAATAGTAATTAATATAAAATTGAAAACTGGTATACCTATGGAGTCGCCTTTGTTCTAGTTTGATTAACATAATGATAAAACATTAGTTACTGTATATTTATAAAACTATACTCATATGATTGAAGTAAAGTGTACACACTTGTGAAGAAGCCTCAACAAGTTGAGTTGAGGTGTCCTTGTTGCATTTTTTGGAGTTATGACCGAAATGACCACATTTTCAGCATTTTTGCACTTGCCCTTTTTGACACAATTTGCTTGGATTTTTCATTTTCTTTGGCTCTTTTTGCTATTTCCTTTTTTCAATTTTGCATCTATTGAGTATAACTCTTTTAGGTGGAGGATATATCGCCTCTGCATCACTTAAAGGCCAGAAAATTTCACCTCTATTTGGTTGTAACATGTGTTCGTACAAACTTATAAACTAACTCTTCTTATAGATGAATCTATAAATGTCTCAATCCTTACTCTTGAGTGATAGATTGCACTAATCACATATTTGCATGGGTATCCATATAGGTCCCATGCTCGATAACTACATGTTTGTTGTCTACTAATCCTGATAATATGCTTCCCATCACCCTTTGAAACTTCATAAGCACTTCTTCATTATATTTGGTGTAATATCTGAATTCCACTTAACTACAAAATGTCTCCTCTTAGAATGCCTCTTCGTCACCATTATTCTAATTTATCAAGCATGCTAATCATTGGCTTGTCCTGTGCTTATAGGATCTACCTATTAAAGGTTTCATTCATATTTTTGTCAACTATCTAACATTTAGTTTCACAGGATTGATAACATATGACCCACCTCTCTTTAAGATATTAAAGTAACGTTAAAGCACATATAGGGCTTATTTTGTTGAGCCTCTTTAGTTGCTCGTTGAAATCTTCAACATAGGTTGACTAAGCGCAATTTTAAAACTTCTTTCTGAGGCATTTTCTCTTCCAGTTGCCATGCCAATTGTGATAGATATGTTTGACACACATTCGGTGATCTTCATTCGAAAAAGTTTCCTTTACAACCCTGACTAATCCATAAATCAAATTAAAATATATTAGTTAATATTTTATATAATGATTTCAATTGTAAGTATATTAACATAGCTTCTGCATATCAGATATAAGTGTAATTCCTTCACCATCCTCCAATTCCAAATTAGATTTTAACAAATTCATGAACTAAGTCTATGAATCTGTGTTTTCTACATTTAAAATTGCCTAGGCCAATGGATACATTCATCCATCACCATCCCTACCAACTACGTTTAACAATTTGCCTTGGAATTCTGTCTTTAGGAAGCATCAATTAATCCCAAAATTGGTCTTAAATGCTTCCACCCTCTTTTTATGGCATTAAAATAAATGTACAATCTTTTGAACTATAACAAAATATAAATAAGTATTAATATACTATATAACGTAACATAAAGAAGTATTAATGTACTGTATAACATAACATACATGTAGCAATGAACTCTCTTGATTTGTCAATAATTGTAACTCAACTATTGATCCAGGATTGCTTATCTTCAACTCATTTGCATAACTTTGCAACTTCACATTTTAAGCAATATAATCTGTTGCTTTTTCTTTCCTCAATCTCTTCTTTACTTTTCTACATGTGCTTGAATTAACAAAAATATTGTGCTTGTCTCTACATTCTTTGACCATTTTTTGTTGTTGCGATACTAGGCTTCTCCAATATTCTATCATAGAAGTGTCTCATCAAGAATTTGGCATAAACCAATTTTGGTTTGTTTGTTCTGAAACAAGTGTGATTAAGGTTATAAGTTTTAACTTGAAACATCTCTTGTTCTTATCATATCCAACATACAAAACCTATGGACATGTGATTAAGGTTATAAGTTTTAACTTGAAACATCTCTTGTTCTTATCATATCCAACATACAAAACCTATGGACATCCATTAATACACACATAATGATTACTCTCACGCTTTTTTACCCTAACATTGTATCTAGTATGTACTGTATAATTGATAACAACATCTTTAAATTCTTTTGCAGTTCTAAACTCCATTCCCAAGCTCCACTCATATGCAACATCTGTAGGATTATCCTTAACATTTAAATTGGGTCTATGCAAAGCTTCACTTGTCTCCTCTCCACTAGGATATTCATTAGTACTAATAGCATTACCACAATTTGATGATTTAATTTCAACTGGATAATGGTCATTTGGAATGTCTACATAGAAGTTTGATTGAAATTGTACACCTTATTCTTTCAAATTCTCATCCATTTGAGCATCCTGTTCCTCCAAATTCTCATCCATTTATGTAACCAATTCCTCCAAATTCTCATCCATTTATGCACCAAATTCTTACAAATTTTAATTCACATCTGAACCTTGTTCCTCCAAATTTTCATTCACAACTGAACCATATTCCTCCAAATTTTCATTCACATTTGAACCTGTTCCTCTAAATTTTCATCCATTTATGCACCCTGCTCCTCCGTATTCTTATCCATTTGTGCACATTGTTCCTCTAAGTTCTCATCCATTTGTGCTTGTTGTTCCTCTAAATTTTCATTCACATCTAAACCATGTTCCTTCAAATTGTCATTCATATCTGAACCCTGTTCTTCTATATTCTCATCCATTTGTGCACCCTGTTCCTCCAAATTCTCATCCATTTGTGCACCATATCCCTCCATATTCTCATCCATATTAACACTTGTTCATCATCATGGGCCTCGTCTCCACTAATATGTAATATGTTAGGAGCATGGATAGGTGTTCCTACATGATTAGTTACATATACATCAATAATCCTATATATTTGCGTAAGGTTTGCTATCCTAATACAAATATAAAGGCAAAAACCTTAATATTGGACAAAAATAACAGAAATTTTATTTTAGAAGTGCCTTCAACTTGTTATTTGAGATATTTTAAAGAGAAATGCAGTATGGAACATAGTGGGTAATATAATTTCAACTTATTATGTTAAAGGAACTATGTTATCACTATAGCAATTTTAAAAAAAGCATTATAGACAACATAGATCTCCTATCAGCCATGTTTGTAGCCATTAAGTGCCCATAAGTAAACCAATTACTAGAATTTACATTTAGTATCACTTCTTTTACTAGCCCATCAAAATAATACTAACATTTCTAGAGATACAAATACAAGGTTACAAAACAGTAGCATGTTATGCGTAGATGGAAAAAATGATTAATTAAACTACTTACATTATGTAAGTTCCTAATAGTCTCATACAAGTATTCTAGCATATTTCTTCATATGGACAACTACTCATGCCTCACTAATTGGCCTATTAGAAAGGAAGAGTTGTAACTATGATAATAAATAAAGTTTATACATTCTAGCATTAAGTTTGCAAATAAAGGCATAAAAGCACTTCTGTAAACCATGAATGTGAAGGAAATAATTTCTGGCAGACTATGTTGGCTTTTACTCATCCAATCTATCTTTGGAGTTTCTAGGTCGGATTGAAGTGAGTTCAAAAGACTTGTGTTTCCTCTCTACTTATTTAGCAGTCAAAAGTTACAAGTCCTACTTGACTAAAATGGCTATAAATAAATATCATTAAAATCATGAAGATATAATTGTGTCCAAAATCATATATAGTAAATATAATTTTGCATTTGTTAAGTCATTAATTTCTATTCTAGTGTTATGGATGTGGATTGTACTCTTGTCATTATTATTCACTTCATTTTTATAAAAAAAATATTGACTAGAAACTTTTGAGTGAAAAATTAATCAACTTCATGTTCCTAATGCTTAAGAAACTATTGATTAGACATGTATTGTTAAAATAATTTCATCAAATAGATAGATCCTATTCAGCAGAAACACTTAAGAAACTAACTCCAATCATTATACTTCTTGATTCATGCTAAGAAAAAAGTACATTATGTACTAGGAAAACATTATTTTCAGCAATTAAAGAAACAAATATTCAAGGACAGTCCACACAAATTGGGATAAATAAGAAAATTAGCCAAAATAGATATGTCCCAACATGGGATTGCCTCCCATGTGTAGACCACAAGAATAAAGCAGCCAAAACACATGACAAAATCTAACAAAGTAGAAACAATAAACTCAAGATAGGACCATATCAGAGGCAACCTAACATAGATATGTCCTAACATGGGATTGCCTCTCATGTGCAGCCCACAGGAAGAAAGCAGCAAAAACACACGACAAAATCTAACAAACAAAGTAGATAGGCAATAATAAACTAAAGACATAAATTCTTTAGCACAATAAACTTAACACTTTGTCAAGTTGAAAATGGTGATGTCTTTGTTGGGAGATTGGTGATGACTATGTAGGGTGATTGGTGACGACTTTGTAGGGTGATTGGTGACAACTTGGTGACGACTTCACCAGTGACCAACATCTGCTGCCATAGGGTGATTGTAGACAGTAATGAAGGAGGGGAAAGTTCAGTGAAAATTGGGGATTTTGACTTTAGGGATTTTATCTACATTAGTGAAATTGAGAGTTAACTATGCTGCAAATAATAATTAAAATGAATTTACTTAATAATTTTTAGTTAATTTAATTGTTACGTTAATACAAATTAAGGTTAACAATTTGTTAACTTAATAGATTAATTAGTTACGTTAATCAAAATTAGGTTAATTAAATATAGTGGGTCCCACAAGTAAAAAATTAATAAAATTTTTGAATTTTAATTTTAAGAAAGTGGGTTTGCCATGCTAAATTTGACGTGGCAGTGTGGGGTAAACTAATGTTAAAAATTGCCAATTCATCACCAACTTGGCAGAAAATTGATTTCATCATATAGCCTTCGATTTTTCTATTATTTTGGAGTTATATTTAAACTTTTTCAACTGTTAGGATTTTATTTGTACTCTTTGAAACCTTAAGGTTAAACTTGTTGACAGATGTAAACCATAGAGTCAAAAATGACTCTTTTGCCTTCCTTTTTATTTTGGACGGTTTTTTAAAATAGAATAGCCACTAAAACTAGATCGAAGAAGTTTAATGTAAACTAACGGATAAGTCCTTTAAATATTTGTTTTTATGAGAATCCATTTGTCGTATATGGTGATGTTTGGTAAACAACTGATAAACTGTTTTTTAGCTTATTGACTAAAAGTTAGCTTTTTGACCATCTTAAAAAGCTATTGATGTGTTTGGTGAAAGACTTATTGGTTAGCTTATTTAATCTCAATAAGCTGATTTCTAAAAGCTCCATAAGAGGAGCTTTTTTGATAATCAGCCAAAAATTAATAGGTAAAAAATCAATTATACCTTTCTTTCATAATTTTTGAATTATGCTAATTATGCTAGTGATATTATGGATAATTCAAACTAAAAATCATGCATAACTAAAAATCATGCATATATTATACATTAATAAATTTTTTTACAATGAAGTAAATTTTTTAGTTACAAAATTTGCGAGTTTTTTTTACTAATGAAATAAGTTTTCTGGTTACAAAATAAAAAATATGCTATAGTGAAAAATTTTTTAAGAATTTTTTATATTTTTATTAGAGTTAAAAACTTAATTTTTGTAAAATTAAATATCTAATCATGGTCTTATAAATTCTTTTTTTAGGTCATGCCCTCATAAGTAATTTTACACTTAAATAGCTAATACTAAATAATTAATTTTACCAAATATCTTTAATAAATAACTAATATTATTCGCTGATCAAATCACTAGTCACTAGAATCAGCTAACAATTATTATAATCTGCTGATTATTAAATAGGTTCTATATCCTCCACATGGTGACGTAGAAGTTTCAATGCTACTTTGGCGTGAATGACATTAATTCATAGAAGTGATTTTTCAAGGAAGCAAAGAAAAAAGATTAGTGTTTTGCGTGGCCATAAAACAGCTGTCTTCCGTACGAATGTGCATTAACGACAAGAATTTGCTCGTTTTTTTTTTGTCAAGCCACCCGGTATTTTTTGGAGGCACGAACCCACTTTATGGGCCCCTCAACCCCAAGGACTAACCCGGTATCCCTCGTTTTTAGTAGAAGGGGATTGTCAACAACGAGTGTGCTTTTAACGTCTGTCAAACTCCAAGGTATTGATAGAAAGGCTTGTATACAGGAGATGGACCAGATGGTCATAACCCAAACTTTTTGCTTTTTAGATTCTTTTGTTCTGTGTAATGACTTATTTTAACTTGGGTCCCACATTCAGATTACTTTTGGACCCACGGCTGAAACAAGGAGCTCACCGAACCCCCTCTTTTTGAAATTTGATCGTTAGCATCTCGGTCCAATTAATATAAATTGACAATGAGACGGGAGAGAAGCAGAGTATATTCCTGTGGAAACAAAAGTGCACTTGCAGCGAAAAGAAAAAAGGAAAAAGCAATGCCTAGGGCCAGGATGAGGTTGTTGGGTCCCAATTTCGATGACGTAAAACAGAAGATCCACACGTCCCAAACATCAACGGCTACCCTGCGTTTCTCCCACTCCTCAGCCTCTATTTTCCTCAGCCTCTCCTCTTTCTCTCGCTGTATCTGACCCTCGTAATTGCGTTCAATCGCCTTTTCCATATTTCTGACCATATGCATCTGGATTGCTCCTATTGTCGTACTTTATTTGATTCGTTTATTTGCTATTATTGCCCGGCCTTGAAAAACAGCGTTTGTTTTTGCATTTGGGTTCTTTAAGGTTTGAAAGTTTTTAACTTTAATTTTGGTTTTCTATTCATTTGCGTTGGAAGGCATAAGGATTTGGTTTTCTTGTGCTTAATTCCTGCCGCTGCTTTTTGTCTGGACACATCAAAATTGGTGCTTTTAATTATATTTGCCTCTTTTTATTGGACGAGATTAGATCGGACTATTTTGGGATCTGAGATTTGTGTAGTTGGTGGGATTTGTGTCTGTCAATGGGCGCTTTGGATGAGGGGCACTTTAATGTGGAACTCGAGAATGAAGTGAAACTTGGAAGTCTTGAGCTTGGATTTGGGGGAGAACCAGAAACTTTAGCTATTGAGGAATCTGTTAAAGTTCTGTTGCAAGGTCTAGGAGAAAATATCCATAGAGAAGGCCTTAGAAAGACTCCACTTCGCGTTGCTAAGGCATTTCGAGAAGGAACCAAAGGTACCTGTTTCTCTTTATTCTTTATAACTAACTCTAAATTTGTTTTTAGTTGCCCATGAGTACATTGTTTTGTTGTTATGCTTCATAGTTTTTGAATCGTTTTGTAGTTCATTTCGAATAGTTCGTGCGTTGGTATGATAATGTTCCATTTCTTAGTTTAAACGAGAAGGTTGGTGTATGCCAGATTTGATGGTTGTGTTGGAAATTCACAAAGTAATAATGACAAGTCGAATAGATACATAAGGATTAAGTAAATTCTATATAAAGATATGATTGATAATCTATTATCTTAAGTTTTTAAATTGAGATATCACTTGAAATTAGTCTAATTTCTCTAAGTCCCCACAAAACTCTCCATTAGAATTAGAGCTAAGTTGGCGAAATCTTGATAAATAAAAACTTATGGATTTGGGTCAGATGAATGAAGATTCATAGAGTCACTCAAATAGCTTCGCATTAGTTATAAGTTGAGAGGGAGCTAGTTTGATATGGATGGATTCACTTGTGAGGTAATGTTGGAAATTTACAAATAGATAATTTAATATCGGAAAGTAAGGAGAAAGCTAGTTATATATAAAGATTAGTTATATATAAAGATAGGACTCAAACTTATAGACTTAAAGTTTTGAGTTGATATATGTGTAAGGCGATACTGACACATAGGTACTGCCATCTTTGACTTATTAAAAAAAAAAGGCAAGCAAAGAGACAGCTTGCTAAGCAAGTTGTCCCACAACTTGCTTAAGCAATTTGCCTAGTTGGTAGAGTTCCTTCCTTCTCTTACAGGTTTGCTATAACATGAAATGAATTAGAATGAATTGTACGGACTATACCTATCTAACAATCGAATATGAATGACTCGAGATTCATTCAGTTTCTGGGCCATAATCATTATATATGAGAGATGGCCAAGTGGTTCAAGGCGTAGCATTAGAATTGCTATGTAGGCTTTTGTTTATCGAGAATTTGAATCCCTCTCTTTCCGTACTTTCACCTAACCTAACTTATCAACGTTACTACCCGCAATGTATCAAATTACATAACAATAGATAACTTTATTCTACCAGTTAGAC
>JAOQMM010166257.1:0-10606 GCA_027563515.1 Erythroxylum platyclados | reverse complement strand
TATATATATCTCATTATATATCTTACTCTCTCCTAAAGCTTTAAGTATATTAAAATTCAAATATCCATACGCTATATGTTATATCTATGAAGGATCATCGACACTAGTCTTTGAACACATGACATTCATAATGTACAAGTTAGTCATAGTTACCTTGATAATAAGATTAACATCATGATTTCAAAGTCAAAGAGTATGACCCCATATGAATTTGACAACTATTCTCTAAAAGTCCACCAGTGTTTAAAATATTATTCTTTAATTTTAAAATAAAATGAACATTAGAAAGAAGTTTATGACCACCGATTTTAGTCTTAAGCAAAATCACATCTTTGCCTTTGATCTCTATCCCAACACTTACAGTCCTTGTCACTTTAGTATCTAGTTCAACAAATTTACTTTTTATCACCTATCATATGATTGATATCTACATTATAAGGGTACCATATGCTCTTTTATCTTTTGGTTCATTCTTTACAATAAGTAGTAAAGTTTTCTCTATTACATCTTCATTGCCTTCTATAAATCTTGCTTCATTTTTGTTCTTGGAAAAACATTCCTAATAGTAATGGCTATACTTACCACAAGAATAACATTCAACTTAGCTTGTCATTTTCTTATTATCTCTACTAAAGTTGCTTCTCTCTCTTCCTCTTCTTACCATATTGAAAATTTTAAGGTCAATTTTCAGAAAAAGATTCTTGTTCACTTCTTTCACTTTATTGGCTAAACGCATGTCTGTGACCTCTCATAAGCACATCCACTTCCTTGTATAAAGTATCTTTTTCCACTTTGTTTATATAATTGTTTTTGGAATTGAAAGATAACTTTGCTAATAAAGCTTGTTATGTTTCTCTTCTTTTTTTTTCTCCTTTATCCAAGTATATGTGTTAATAAGACTTGATTCTTTTAAGTTGAAGATGTCCGATAAGGCAATATGCTATGTGGACTAGAATTCGCTCAACTTCTTCTTCCTACTCTATTTTAAGCACAACTTCTCCAATTTCACCAAGCAGTTTAGTACTTACGTCAGTCTATTAAGAGTAGCAGCACTTGTGATAGAAGTTTCTCTTTAAATTTTTGACTCCTTTTCTCACTTGAAAAGAATTCTAGATTAAAATTTTGAGTAGTTAATTACTCCCGTAAAAGTAAGCAAACATAAGCGTTAAGAAACTGAAGGAGTTCATTTTTCTTTGTAAACACAAGTCAATTGTGAGAAATTTTAAATGACTATTTGTCATAATCAACTCAAAAAAAAGTTGAAGCATCAAGCAGTATAAGAATAAATTATATATGCTCAAAATGTTAAATAAATAAGAAGACTATTTAACACTTTTATTGTCAGTTCATACCACTATGCATTCTATGCTTAATCAAAGGTCTATATATTGTCACTCTGCTTATTCTTATATTTGGCAAAGACTGTAATTTAAATTTTAAGGTTTCCATCATAATACAATTTAAATATTAACGTTTCACAACATTAGTTCAACCCTAACATTTTATAAACATCCAAAATAGACTTCAATAAATGAAAATTTTAATGAGGTTAAACAAATGTCACATCTTTACTAACATAGTATTTCTTTTTTATATTTTTAAAATTTTGATGGTAAACTTCACTATCACCTATTGGTTAGATTATATCATGTGGTTTCCAACAATAGATTTTTAAAAATATTAGCACGTGTTGTTGATTATGTCATCTATTGTATTGTTATTCAGTTCCTTATTTCAAGGTTTGTTTTACTTTAGATTAGATTATTTGATTCTCCAATATTGTAGGAGCTTCACCAGAATTTTGTTGTATACTTGTGTATATATATTTAGCTCATTAATTGAATATACATCATCCTTTCCAATCCTTCTTGTGTCTATTGTTTATATGGTATCAGAGCTAAACTAACAACTCTTGCAAGTCCGATCCTCCAAATATCCACTCACCTAATGGCCACCAACATGAATGTCATCAATGCTAATTCTGCCAACTCAAACAATATTGTTGTTCAGTTCAATCCAATATCGCAGCTACCAATAAAACTTGTTAGCAATCACAACTTTGCAACTTGGAAAGCCCAAATCTCCATACTCATGCGTGGACACAATCTGTTTGGCCATCTTGACGGAACCACCCCAGCTTCTTCCAAAACTATCACACAAGAAGGTCAACAAAAATATAATCCCGATTATAGCATTTGGTTCCTGACTAATTGATACATAACGCAATCATGGGCTTCTGTAGATCTGACCATAGCCCCAACTGTAGCTGTAGCCGTCACAGCCAAGCTCGCATAGGACTCTCTCCACAGAACTTATGCAAATAAGTCACAGACTTGAATTTTTAGTTTATGTGACTAGCTTGCTCGCCTTATAAAGGACTCATGTCCTTTATATGATTATCTTCATCAAATCAGATCTCTATGTTCTGAAATTGCAACCACAGGTGCTCCAATGTCTAACGATGAATTAATTGTGAAAATTCTCAATGGTCTAGGACCATAATTTCGCGAGATTTCTACTGCAATCCATCAAGAGACTTTATCATTTCCTATGAAGAGTTGTATGAAAAATCACTTGATCATAAGCTCTTCCTCAAACATGAGGAATCAAAGAAGGCACCTCCTCTAATCACTGCTATAATTCCCCCTCACCTAAAATCTAACAACTTCTTTGGTCGTAATCCTCAATCCAACAATTCAAACGATGGCAATACTTGTCGACCCAACAACAACAACAACTTCAATTCTCAATGGCATTCCTCAACCAACAACAATTTCTGCTTCAACCCAATTCGTTGTCAATTATGCAATAGACAGGGACATACAACTAATGTTTGCAGGTCTCAATCTCACAATCATCTTAAGGCCAAAGGTAATTTTATCTCCAGTAAACAAGATACATCCAATCAATGGATTCTTGATTTTGGTGGCTCTCACCATGTCAAAAATGAGTCTCACAGTCTTGAAGGGTATAATGGTTCAGAAGGCAATGAAATGGGCAATGATAAAACTATTCCAATCACTCATATTGGTTCTACAAAATTAATTGCATCAAATAATGCCTTTAAGCTAGTCAACATTGTATGTGCACCAGCTATCAAATGAAATATTGTCTTTGTGTCAAAACTTTGTTAAGATAATCTAACTTCTATTGAATTTTTTCCATGTGTTTTTTGTGTGAAGGACTTGAAAACAAGGACTCCGTTGGTGTACGGTCGGAATAAAGATGGACTCTATGAGTGGACCAATTTCACGACCTCCAAACCCACTGTCAATTATGTCACTACAACAATTTCTAGTCGTATGTGGCATAACCATCTTGGACATCCACATTCTCAAATTTTTAACTTTATTATGAATCAATTTTCTTTACCAGTTTCCTCCAAAACTAAGTTTAGTTTTTGTAATTCCTATTGTTCGAATAACGTTCATCGTTTTCCATTCCATCGTATGTCTCTAAATAATAATGCCCTACTCAAAACATTATTCAGTGATTTATGGGACCCATCACCTATTCTTTCTATTGACAAGAAACGCTACTACTATGTTGTTATTAATCAATACACCAAATACATTTGGTTGTACACACTTAAACACAAAAATGAGGTTTGGGAAATTTTCCACAAATTTCATCCCTTAATGGCAAAAATTTTCAACACTAAAATTCTATAATTTTATACTAATAGTGGAGGAGCATATAAAATTCTTGATCCATATCTTACTTCTAATGACATCCAACATTTAATATCTCCTCCACATATGCCTCAAAGAGTAGCTTTAGCCGAGCATTGTCATCAACACATTGTCGAGACTGCCAAAACACTACTACAAGAGGCCTCCCTACCTTTATCCCTTTGGTCCTTTGCTTGTCAACATGCTACTGATTTGAAAAATAGATTACCCACACCACTTTTACAATATCAATCTCCTTTCGAAAAATTGTTTGGTGCTAAACTTGATTACAATTCTCTAAGAACTTTTGTCTCTTTATGTAATCCTTGGCTTAAGCCTTATGCTACATATAAACTAGAAAATCGGTCCACTCCTTATGTGTATTTAAGCTTCTCCCAGACACATTATGCCCACTAATGTTTTGATCCTATTAACTCTAAATTTTATATCTAAAGAGATGTAAAATTTGTTGATCATATTTTCCCCTTTCAAACAATTTTCTCAAACATTCAAAATCGGTTTTCAACTCTCACCTGAGAAGTAACCGATGAAATCTCTCCATCTTCACCAAATGTAAATGAAACAACTGTCATATTTCCCCTTCCATCACCACTAGTAATAAGAAAAGCATGCACCATCTGTCAATAGAATCAATCAATCTCTACCAGCACTAATCCAGTGAGTCCCACGATTCTAGGTAATTCACTCTATTCTTCATCTACTTTGCCACAATATTCTCAACAACCTCCACCTCGTCCTCTCATCACTTACCATTGACAACATAAAACTCAGCCTTGTCCCACTCAAATTCACCCTTCTACTCCACCCATTCATATGCTACAAATTCCCCACATTAACCAAATTCCACAACCATCCCGCCACCACCACTAACACCTACTCATCCCACCACCAAGTCCCAAAATAATATTTTTGTCCCTTAAAACTAGTAGATTATCTTGCTTAAGTTAATGAAAACACAACACTCCACACTCTTAAGCAAGCACAAAAACACCCTGAGTGGAGGACTGCAGTAAAGGCTGAATTTGATGCATTAATTTGGAATCAAACATGGGAATTAATTCCCAGAAATTCTAACAGCAATATAGTTGATTGTAAGTGGATTTACAGGATCAAAAGAAAAGTAGATGGTTTAGTAGATAGATTCAAAGCTAGACTGGTTGCCAAGGGATTTACTCAACGTCCCAGAATTAATTATCATTCCACCTTCAGTCCTGTTGTTAAGCCCACAATAGTATGTGTTATTTTTTCTCTTGCTCTTCAAATTAACTGGGTGTTGAATCAACCAGATGTCAACAATGCCTCTCTACAAGGCACTCTTAAAGAAGAAGTTTTTATGAATCAGCCAGCTAGATTTGAATATTCTACTCACCCAACACATGTTTGTTGATTGCGTAAGGCCATCTACGAACTTATGCAGGCCCCTTGTTCTTGGTATAGTGAGTTAACATCACATCTTCTTTCCATAGGCTTTGTTAGATCAAAATCAGATGCTTCTCTCTTTGTCCGTCATCACTTCAACGACATTATCTACCTTCTTATCTATGTGGACGACATCATTCTTACTAGCAATAATATAGCAGTGGTAAAACTTGTTTTCCCTTCAATGGAATCTCATTTTTCACTCAAAGATCTTGGTCTATTGACTAACTTTCTTGGTGTTAAGGTTATTTATGATGCTACTAGTCTAGTTCTTTCACAGAAAAAATATATTTAAGAACTTCTTCAAAATCTTAATATGCATGACTACAAGGGAGTTCAAACTCCAATGAGCTCTACACAGAAATTGCAACTCAATGATGGCACTCCTTCACGTAATGCCACTGTGTATAGGAAAATGACTGGCAAGTTACAATACTTGGCTTTTACAAGGTTAGATGCTTCATTTATCGTCAACAAGTTATCTCAATTCATGCATGCTCCATCTGCCTTTCACTGGAAGGTTGTCAAAAGACTTTTCCGTTATCTTAAAGGCACATCTCATTACGGTCTCCGTTTGGCTTCCAATAGCAATCCCAACCTCTGTATGTACTCAAATGCAGACTAGTCAGGAGACCTCATTGATCAGAGCTCAACTACCAGCTATCTTCTGTTTCTTGGTCTTAATCTTGTCAGTTGGTCTTCAAAGAAATAGAAAACAATTGCTCGTCCCTCTACTGAAGATAAATATCGAGTAGTGGCCAATGCTTTTGATGAAACATCTTGGGTTAAAAATCTTCTCAAGGAGCTTGGTGTCATTCTTCCCTAGCAGCCTACCATTTACTATGACAATTTAGGTGTAACTTACTTATGCAATAACCCTGCTCTTAACATTCAAATGAAGCATGTCGTTGTTGACTTCCATTACATCCGACAATAGATTAAAGATCAACGGCTTGTTGTCACTCACATTTCCAGTGGAGACCAATTAGCTGATACTCTCACTAAACCACTTCCCAAGGATTAATGGGCTCACCATTCACCAAAATTGCAATTGTGGAGATGGTAACACATTCCTCAATCCACTTTACAAACCTCAGTGGATAACCAACTGATTTAAGTGTATTTATAATGAAGCTCCAATGTATTGAGTTATAGGCCTTAGCTAGGTATATTTTGATTGTTTAATTTCTGCTATTTGCCTTGGTATTGTAACTTTTCAGAAGTTTTTGGCATAGGAAAATGTTATTTCCCATTGACCTTACACCAATAAAGGCACTCTAGGAGGGGTTAATGATTTTCTCATGCTATTCTTCAGCCTATTTACAAGAACTTTGGTAATAATCTTAGAAATTGTTGCAACATGCAATAGGTCCATAATTCTCAAGCTTACTTATATTGGTTTGCTTAGGAATAAGACTCACAAAGGTCTTGTTCCATTCTTTTAATATTTTCAACTTTGGAAAAATTCTTTCACTGTACCTATCACTTCCTCACTTAACATGTCCCAATTTTTTTTGAAAGAACCTCCTATTAAAACCATCTGCCCTTGGTGCTTTGTTTGGAAGCGTTGAGAAAAGTGCTTTCCTGATTTCCTCATCTTCAACATCCTTTACTAAGTCTTCCTTCTCTTCTCAGAAATCTATTTAATACCTGTTAGAGCTGACTCAGAAATTGGTTTAAAACTTTCTATAGTACCAAATTGGTTTCTGAATAATTCAAAGACAATTTTCTTTAATTTCCTCTGATTCTGGATTGTTATTCCATTTCCATCTACCAAGAACTTGATAATATTCTTATTTCTCTGAGAATTTAAGTAATATTTGGTACACCTCTCACCTTCTTTCAGCCACATCATTCTAGATTTTTGTCTCATTAGGCTATCATAGCTTTCCAGCAAACTGTTGTATTTCCTAATCATCTCAGCCTCTTCTTTCCTTAGATTCTAGTCTTCTAGTTCTTACATTATTCTTCTTTGAAATTCTTGTAGCTTATTTGATGCTTCATTCTTCTCTAATTGTCTTGGTGTTGCATTATCTCTATTGAGGGCTTTCAGTTTTCCTTTCATAGACTTCAGTTTCATTGTGAGTTTATAACCTTTAGTTCCTTTCATTCTCAGCTTCATTCCTCTTTCACGGCTAATCTAAAATTTGGATGATCCATAAGATGGTTAAACACCTTGAAAGGATCTCTCCTTGTATCTTCCTAGCATGTCAGATTAATCTTTATAGGGCTATGGTATGATACTGTAGGATCTTCTTAGCTTTCTATGCTCGATGGGAATTTTTGCAACCACTTGTCATTCGCCATGCATCTATCCAGTTTCTTTATAAGGAACCAATCACCTGATTGCTTATTATTCTATGTAAACACATTGCCAGTCCCTTTTAAGTTAGAAAATCCTATAGCTTGAGTTAGATTTTGTAATTCAGTCCCCTTCTGTTGAGACCATCATTTTCCACCTCTTTCTTCATCAGAGTATAAGATGCAATTAAAGTCTCCTACAATAACCCAAGGTAAGTTCATATTGCAGCTTGCTATGACGATATCCTCCTATAATGGTATTCTATGGAAACCATGATTTGCAAGATACACTATTGAAATATCCATCCTTCTTTCATTCTCATTAATTCTCATTTCATAATGTATCATTTGATCTGTACATTTCTACTAATCAATTCTATCTTTAAGGAGTTATAACCTATTACCACTCTCCCATTTACATGACAAGAATGACTGGAAATCACCTTCCAATCTTTTCTAAAAAACCGCATACATCTTCCTATTTGTTCCTCCTTTATTTTGGCTTCTAACAAACCCATAAAATCAACATTGCTCTTCTTAACAAGCTCCCTTATAACATTGCTCCTCTTAACAAATATGAATAATGAGTGATTTTGAAAATCTTATATTTATGTTATTTACTCTTATGATGTTTATCTTTATTGTATTTGATAAAAGGTCTTATGACTGATAGTTGTAAATTATACTATATTTTGATAGATGTTTAAGTGTGCTTTTGAGTATTTCTTAGATGATTATCATGTATATAGGCTTAGAATTATGTTATTATTATTGTTTGTTTATATTCTAAGTGTTTGTATGGTTTTGAGCACGATTTGGATCTTAATTTTATGTTTCAAGAGGTGTGTGATGTTTTTTTTTGAGTGTATGGAAACATAAAATTGAAGAAAAGAGAAGAATTGGAAGTGTAGAAGTAGGTCATGATTGTGACTTACTTTTGACGATCAAGGCAGAGAGCGTAGACAACAATTCTAGGCAATTTCAGTTTTTCTAGCACGCCACTCTTTTTGTAATTTTAACATTTTGGGGCTATTTTTGGAACCAAATTAAGTGGGTAAACCCTAGAAGCCTTAAGAACTATTTAATAACATAAAAAACTCAAAAAAGAGCAGCCACCATCTTGCATTCTTCGATCAAAGGAGCATCAAGAAGAACATTGAAGATTTCCAAATTTTTAATTCAAGTTCCAAATCAAGTTCTCTCTTCTTGTTATTTTCATTAAACTTGATGTATGAACTGAATTTGATGATGCTCTTCACATTTATTATGTTCTAAATTTCCAGGTTAGGATTTGTTCTTGAGTTATTTTGTGACTTTAATGTTATTTGATTCAATACAATTTATGTGTTGTGTTAATGGTGTAGTTTATACATTGGCAATAAATTGAGAGAGTGAGTCAAAAGTAATCTGATTAATTTGAGCAACGAGAGTTGGTAAATTAATATGTCACACAATTAACAAATCAAATATCATTCGAAGAGAGATCTTGTGTGATAGTTTGATTATTTGATAGATAACTTCTAAACTAATTGAAATTGTTAGGGAAAGAGTTGTGAATTGAGAGATTACAATTCTAGAACTGTTATATTCAATTAGGGATTATCAATTAGGATTAATTGGTTAGATCTTGAGAGAGTAATCAAACCCTTCGAAAATCTAGGATCGGCACATAATTGAGTTGGTAAGCATTAGAGGAGCAAAATAACGATTGAATAAATCCTAAGCTTCATCATTGATTTTCCTCACGTATTTGTGGTAGCTCATTTGTTATTTGATTATTTACTTAGTTTCATTTAATTGTTTTAAATTTTTGATATTTTATTTGCATTTAATTCATATCCTGATACTTTAAACTAAGTTAGGTTCATTTAGTTTTAACTATTTCCTTATGAGATCGACACCTTTAATACTACAAGTTTACGATTCGTATACTTACGGATATTGAGGGTTTTATTAGAGGTAAAACTTGCTCAACAATGACAAGATTCTTGGGAAGTATTAGGGGTACTAAAAACTTTCTAAAATAATGTTAGAAAAAGTTAAAAACTTTTTTAGTTTAAAATTTAGGTAACATAACACAATATTATATATTTATATATATAACTTGCTTTAGATATATATATATAATCATAATGACATGTTAGGACATAGATGGAAGTAGCTTTCATGTTCTTGCTACATAAAAATGATTATACCTATGGGTTTTGGAGATATCCCTAGAAGTTAATTTAAAATGCTATCTTGGGATGATTTGAGTATATCCTCCAAACTTTGGTCTACTAATAATGATTAGAAAGGTGAGGATAGGAAATGACACTGTATTGTGCAGCAATTGGAAAGTTGTGCAAAAGTTTTAGCACCAAATTTTTTTAGTTTTTGTTAAAGGAAAAATGGTCCAATAGGTGAAGATGGTGATGAAAAGTATCAAGAGATTGAATTGTAGCTCTTAAAATTGAAGATGAGGATATATCATCATTCCATATGAGAGATGTTGATTGCAATATATAAGAAGCAACCGAAGAATAAGGCAATCTTGTCATAGAAAGGGGTGAAAACTATATTGAGGATGAATTGTATAACAATGATGATACTTTAACCAAATATAACAGTGATGAAGAGTCGAATCATAATGTAATTAATGATGATGATTTTAAAGATCTTGATTATGATGATTGAATGTATCATGAAAGTTCCCTTTCTATTGTCTTATTGTAATGTTGATAACATTTATATTTTTAATGTCATTAATGTGATGATTAAATGTATCTAGATTATGATGAATAAATGTATCATGAAAGTGATAATTCTATTATCTTATTGTAATGTCAATAACATTTATATTGTTAATGTGATTAATGTATCCTGAAAGTGCTCTTTCTATTGTTTATTGTTTATCGTAATGTTGGTAACATTTATCTTACTAATACAATTAATGTTGATGATTGAATGTATCTTGACTATGATGATTTAATGATTCATGAATGTTCTCTTTCTATTATCTTATTGTAATGTTAGTAACATTTATGTATTTTTTGTTATATACATCTAACATAATGGAATTGGTAGAAACGAAGGGAAGAAGGTGGCTATTATAAAAATTGTAGAAGGGAGGGATGACCAATAAACTTTCCTTTACACTTCTCTTCCCTTTCACTTCTGATTTCAGAATTCTTGCTCAACTTCTAGGCCAAATT
>JAOQMM010166241.1:0-10607 GCA_027563515.1 Erythroxylum platyclados | reverse complement strand
TTTGGAAATCCTTTTCTTTGTGGGTTGCCACTTACTAAGAGTTGCAAACAAGAGGAAACTGCAATGACTAAAGAGAGCTCGGATGATGAGGAAGTTGATGATGGTATTATTGATATGGAGGTTTTCTACATCACTTTCTCTGTAACTTTTGGTATTATCTTGGCGGGAATAGCTGGAGTTTTGTGTATAAACCCATACTGGAGAAAAGCGTGGTTCTTCTTTATCCAGATGGTCATCGATAGTTGTTATTACTTTGTTTTGGATTGTCTTTCTTACCTATCAAGGTTATGGGCGAGATAACTTATATGCTTGTACTATGTTATGATATTTCAATGTTACCTCAGTTGCTAGTAATTAGTTTATGTTTTGCTCTTTTTAACACTAAATTAAATTTAAGAACTTTTTATTTATAATTTCCACAATATAAAAGAATTTTGTTTTTTTCGGAATTTCTTATAAAAGGATTATCGGAGGCCATCGTTTATGCGATACGAAGCTTCATTAGAATTCATCAGATCAAGAGGAATGGCAGTGATTAAGTATCAATGGTGCTTAGTAGACGTCATGAAGAAGATGATGATATTGTTATTTCATTTCTTCGAAAGGTCCACTTGGGAAACCATTCCAATGATCTTTACGCTCTGTTTATAGAACCTGGAGTTGAGCTACCATTTCTTGAAAACCCACCTGATATCTAAAACTTCATACCCGGATAAGTGATGCTCAAGTGAAATTAGCACGGAAAAGGCACAACAAAACTAATAAAGGTTACTCTTCCAGGAAATCAAATCTTCTTTGAGAATGTTATTATACGGGGCCCTGAAAACAGAGTAACTTTTGACAATCTAAAGAAACAGAACATGGAGAAGAAACAGTGACAAATGACTTGATTAGTTGCAAGTCAAAATCCCCCAAAAAGGAACATTTCAATTCTCGAAACACCAGTGAAACAATCCCAGATAAATGAACCTAGGCCATTTCCATTTTCATCCTTTCGTGAATCCCCCAAAAAAGGAACATTTCAATTCTCGGAACACCAGTGAAACAATCCCAGATAAATGAACCTAGGCCATTTCCATTTTCATCCTTTCGTGAACTTATTTCAAGCACCTTGCGAGCAGAGCATGACAGGCCTTACATTTGCCTACCAGCAGCATAAGCAACAAAGGGCAGGTAAGGAGTCTTACCCATAACACAACTCACCAACCCGTACACAAAAATTGTACGATCTTTTTCCGGATATAACCATCACTGAGCTTTCTGTACGATCACTCGAAAAGATCGCTTCTTTATTTTTTTATCCCAAAATCCAAGGAATGATATATTTAACACAAAACAAAATTTTAGGTATTTAATATTTATTTTAAAAGTTTGATTTATTATGAAAATATTACTTTTTAAAATTTTATCTATGGTTTATCTCGAGCATAATTTGTGCTACGACTATTTACAGACAAAAATATATAAAATGATAATGTTATGAAAATTCTATCTTTAGATTACTAATTATAGTGCAATATATTTTAATTACAGAAAAAATGAACGAAAAGGTAAGAAATATTAGAAATGATAAATCTAAAGAAACTAAAAATAGAGAGAGACCTAATAAAAAGATAAAGCTTGAAATTCAGAATTGATCAAATTAAATTGAGCTTGGATCAAAATGAATTTGAGTTTATTTTTAATTTTTTAAAACTAAACTCAAATTCATTTTAATCAAAATTTTACTTGTCGATTTCAAGTCTAATTAACCAGGTCAGCCCGTACATTTTTACCAAGCTTACCCTCCCTTGGCAAGACTAAAAGCTGAACGGTCATCATGCTTTGGCGGCTTCTTCCCTGTACTCATCTCCTATAACAGTTTTACAGAAACTTATGCATGACCTGCAAAATGATGATATATTCTATAGACTAGTCAGTAGTCATTCATACTGGAGTGCAATTAATTCAGATCCATCATATAGGTATTGACCTCGAACCATCGAGTTCTTTGAAGCAAACAAAGGATCATGTTACATCAGTCTATCCGAATGTCATGTGCTCCATACGAATCAATTGATCGATTTTATCCGCTTAAATGGTTAAGAGGAATTCAACAGGCTTGTATTAACCGCTACAGAGAAATGCAACAGTCAAAATACTGTAGAGCGCTCAGTTTAGCACCAAAATATTCATAATCCACCTGATCACTAATCACCCTAAGAGGCAATTGAGAAGCTGGTTTTCATGCTTGATAGAACACAAATTTTGATCATGTAGGTGATAATCACAACAAAAGATATGCAAAGGTTAAGTACAGACAGAGCTACAGAAGTTAAAAAGCTTCAATCTCCATGCCACTGTATAGGAGCAAACATAGCTGCAACGGAGGCACCTGATGAATGGATGCTCCTTGGATGACTCCTAATAGTTGAGACCGTAAGATAGTCTTCCAATCACCAAAGTATGTTATTCACTAAGTTTTGACTGAAGGCGTGCCAGTGGCCCCCTCAAGATTCATTTTGCAATTTTCTCTCAAATCTCATAGCACAAGAAAATTAGCTTCCTGCATAATAGATATTACATATTCATTACATATCAGGGTAAAAGTTGAAGGTTCATAACACAGAAGAAAGGTAAACTATAAATCACCAAATTATAAGAACTTAAAAGGATTCCTCAGCTACAGATAAATTAATAGAGCAAGTTCATTTGAATCAATCGCTAGGACTGAAATTGACGGAAGTATCCTGAAATTCAAATAAGTAAGAGACACTATTTGCACTTACAAGCTGACTGCTTCGTCTTTCCTTTAATGTCATCAAATTTGGTGCAAGAGACACTATTTGCACTTAAAAGCTGACTGCTTTCATGACCAAATACAACATCCATCTGATGAAACAGGGACCTCCACTGACTCGTGAGGTCAGATTCTATTTTCAAGGATTTGCTGGATTTTCCTTGGTCCTACCTCAGACTGCTTTCCTTTGGAAAATTTGTTGACCAAGATGCTGGCTTCTTTCCGACTCTTCCTCACCGCTACAGAATTGGAAACAGGGAAATTAGCAACAAATTAAAGGATTGAAACAGTGAAAATGCCAATCCAAGTAATGTGTGACTTATCATACTAAAGCTCACCTACTATTCGACCTTTAATGTCCTGGTAATGTAGGTCCGACCACATATAAGCAGCTGATTCCCACATTGTAGAACAAATATATCATTTCAGCAAGTCTACTTTATCGATAACCAATACTGCATTGATCAAATTGCTTATAAAAAGTAAGGGTTAAGGTCACCTTTCAAGCAAAAAGAACAAGAACAAGCTTTAAGCAAGTTTGCACCCGTATCCAGATTAGCATAATCACCTGACTTGAGAGTTGTGCATCTAGTGAACCCAAAAGATATGGACTCCTGAGACTCCGGCAGCTTCGACCACTCTACAGAATCACAGTTGCTAGTTGGCAAACTACCAACACTGTGATCCTTGTCAACATTAGGACCAACATGAACAGCAAATCCTTGAACTTTCAAGTCAAGTTGCTGGTTGTATCATCAGAAGCGAGCACGACTACTACGTCATCATTCCCTTTCTTGCATGGGCCTGAATTTGTGGCGATGGAACCACATGAAGTACAACTATCTCTTGATGCACAATCCTTGACCAATTCAACACTATCATCAACAAATTCAGGTTCTTTAATTTCAGTTTGGTCACTGGTGTAAAGAGACGCGACATTCTCCTGTGAGACATTGCAAGATTGCTTCCTTTTCAAGTTACCAATATCAACTTCCAATTTACGCTTCTCTTTACGCCAGGTTCTCAACTCTTATACACACTTGTTTTGAATAATCTGAATTCTGAGCTTCACTTCCTACTTTTTCACCATACCTATCTATATATTTAAGCCCTAAACCATCCGTAATCAACGAAAACTTCCTTCTAGAGGGCCGATTAGTCAAATCTTCCAAAACCAAATATTCATAATCCACCTGATCACTAATCACCCTAAGAGGCAATTGAGAAGCTGGTTTTCAAGCTTAATAGAATACAAATTTTGATCATATAGGTGATAATCACAACAAAAGATACACAAAGGTTAAGTACAGACAGAGCTACAGAAGTTAAAAAGCTTCAATCTCCATGCCACTGTATAGGAGCAAACATAGCTGCAGGGGAGGCACCTGATGAATAGATGCTCCTTGGACAACTCCTAATAGTTGAGACCGTAAGATAGTCTTACAATCGCCAAAGTATATTATTCGCTAAGTTTTGTCCGAAAGCATGCCAGTGGCCCTCTCAAGATTCATTTTGCAATTTTCTCTCAAATCTCTTAACGCGACAAAATTAGCTTCCTGCATAATAGATACGAGGTATTTATCACATTTCAGGCTAAAAGTTGAAGGGTCATAACACAGAAAAAAGGTAAATATAAATCCCCAAATTATAAGAACTTGAAAGGATACCCCAGCTACAGATAAATGAATAGAGCAAGTTCATTTGATCAATCACCAGGACTGAAATTGATGGAAGTATCTTAAAATGCAAATAAGTAAAGAGATACTAGTTGCACTTACAAGCTGACTGCTTTCATGACCAAATACACCGTTCATGTAATGAATGAAAATGCCAATCCGAGTAATGTGTGACTTATCATACTAAAGCTCATCTGCTATTTGACCTTTAATGTCCTGGTAACGTAGGTCCGACCACATATAAGCAGCTGATTCCCACATTGTAGAACAAAGATATCATATTGAGCAAGTCTACTTTATCGATATCCAATACTGCATCGATTAAATTGCTTATAAAAACTAAATGTTAAGGTCACCTTTCAAGCAAAAGGAACAAGAACAAGCTTTAAGCAAGTCTGCATCCGTTTCCAGATTACCATAATCAGACTTGAGAGTTTTGCATCTAGGTGAACCCAAAAGATATGGATTCCTGAGACTCCGGCAGCTTCGTAATCACAGTTGCTAGTTGGCAAACTACCAACACTGTGATCCTTTTCAACATTAGGACCAAAATGAACAGCAAATCCTTGAACCTTCAAGATGCTGGTTGTATCATCAGAAGCGAGCACAACTACTCCGTCATCATTCCCTTTCTTGCATGGGCCTGAACTTGTGGCGATAGAACCACTTGAACTACAACTATCTCTTGACGCGCAATCCTTGAGCAATTCAACACTGTCATCGACAAATTCAGGTTCTTTAATTTCAGTTTGCTCACTGGTGTAAAGAGACGCGACATTCTCCTGTGAGACATCGCAAGATTGCTTCTTGTTCAAGTTACCAATATCAACTTCCAATTTACGCTTCTTCACCAGGTTCTCAACTCTTAGACACTTGTTTTGCAAAAATCTGAATTCTGAGCTTCACTCCCTACGTTTTCACCATGCCTATCTATATATTTAAGCCCTAAACCATCCGTAATCAACGAAAACTTCCTTCTAGAGGGCCGATTAGTCAAATCTTCCAAAACCCCTGGCTATTTGGAAACCCTATGTGAGAAATTATCTCCACTCATGATTAATGCATTCAATAGAAATCAAAAGCAGAACACCCATTAACAAAATCAACCGGCCTGGAAACTAGAACCAATAGCCCAATACACCAATTCGCCCAATTCCAGAAACCCACTTCTCTGATTATCCTGGGTCAGTGAAAAGTGTAATGAATCCGCCTATTAAACCTTCAAAATCATCGCGGTAGCAGAAGAATGAATGAATCAGTTTGCATGTGCAAGATTTCGAATTAAAAATAATAAAAAGGAGAACGCAAAATGTTCATGAAAAATATAAACAAGAGATAACGAGGGACGCCGGGGACACTGACCTGAAAGACGAGATACGCCGGAGAGACAACTAGCAGGATCGGAGATAGAATGATATTGGGTGATACTTAATATGAATATTGGGTTCAAGAGAAAGAAACCTCAATTTTTGAAACAATATAAGGGCGGGAAGCATTTCGAACTTGGGTCCTTACCCGCCCGAATTGGTCGTCACTTGTCTAATTTGGTAGCAGAACAATATAGATCGCTTTTTGGGCCCGGGTTAAGATCCGAGGTCAACGGGTCAGTTTCGGAACCCCTTTTTTTCGAAAAAAGGGCCTCAGGCTGTTACAAATAAGAAGGCTAATTTTTAATTTGTTTTGCTTGATAAGGAATGCAACCCTTGGCCCATTATTTGTAGTTCGTTGTTTTGCTTGATAAAAAATGCAGCTACCAGAAGAGTATACTAATTTAGAAATAGGAATGATAAGAAGTTAGCTTGAACCGACTAATTTTTAACATCCAAATCTTTTATAATATCATCTTAATATGTTCAAATTTATTATTTAGTAAGAAAATGATTGAATATTAATTCAAATTTGAAAAGTTTGAAATAAATGAGTAATATTACCAATTATTAAGGGGGGATTAAAAAGATTTCAATGGACAAAACATTTTATTTTACATATAAAGATCAATTTATAAAAATCAAAATGAAGTCTGGAAACACAATATCATGCAACCTTAGGTGTGGGCATATTGAATAGAAATTGCAATTTCTCAACTTCAAACCTAGAGAAGAAAAACCTATTAAAAATGATTTAAAACTTTATATTGGCTATATCCAGGTGAAAATTAATGAAGCTATGATATTTGAGATCCATAAATCATAACCATAGAAAATTTCACATGAGTTTTAATGGCTATAAATATAATAGAGGTAAGGTGTGTAGGGGAAAAGTATCTCAACTTTTAGCTTATGAGAGTCCTCTTTTTTCTTCTTTTTTAGTATTTTATTAAAGTTGTAAGAATGACCATCATTGGCTAAAGTGACTGATAAATCTAAGTTAGATGATTTATCTCTTTGAAACGACGTAGTTTCAATAATCAGACTTTAATAAGGTCCTTTGACATGTGGTAGTGTCACATCAATAAAAATAACGGTGAGATTAACGTCGAGTTGAAATTGTAAAAAAATAAAAAAATGAAAATTTTATTGTTGCTTTTAAAATTCAGGCTATAATTAAAAAATTGACAAAAGTTTAGATTTTTTTGATAATTAACTCTTTATTTAATTATATAAATTTAAAATTTAATTTGAAATGTAGATTGGATCGTTGGAAGATCCAATCAACCCAAGCCTTTATTGTTAACTTTAAGCCACGCAAAATAGACACATTCTTCCATTCTTAAAAATAATGAGATAATACGGGACCAATTTTACTTTTCCATAGAAAAATATACATAATCTTATGACTTATGACTTAAAAAATAAGTGATAAATTTAATATATTCCTTAGATTTTTTTAGCAAATAAGGAATATATTGTATTAAGCATATATTGTCTGTTTCCTACACTATCCAAGTTCTGTCTTATTCATGTTACTCTCATGGCTACTTATTGGAGGGTCACTCACGGTACAGCGATTGTTTATTTCCTTCCCCAAATTTCCAAGACGTACTTTTACTGTGAGTCCATTTCTGAATGCATAAAACCAACGACTTACTCCCAAAGTGATAAATACGGTAACGTGTCAAATGGGTGATTTTGAGGATAAAACCATCGCTTAATTTTCTGCAGGGGCATCCGCTCCACAAAGCTCCAACTGTAATAATAAATGAATTTCTTTTTGTCAAAAATTGGACAACTTTATTAAACATGTATTATCTGTTTCCCGCACTATCCAAGTCCTTTTTTTTTTTTTTTTGCATGTTACTCTCATGCGTACTTATTGTAAATTTTAAAAAATAATATTTTTAAAATTAAAAATATAAAATAATTAATTATTTTTAATTAAATTTAAGTATGAATTGTCCAGGCCTAGACTTATTCGAGGTTCAATATTTTTAAAGAAAACGACGTTATTTTGCTTAAAATAATTAGATTTCGAGTCAATATATACCTAGATCTGACCTATAAGTCAACCCATTAAAAACAAATAAATTTAGACCCATGGGTAAAAAATTACCATCCCTATAAGAAGAAAATGAGAAATTTTGACTCATGAATTTTTGGCTATGCCTATGTATATATATAGACCTGTTTACCTAATTTTATAATAATATCTCAAACTTAAAAATAACACTAAAGTAGTTCTATTTTTCAACTTTTAGTAAAAATAGTTTGATATTAAACTTTTTGTTAATAATATAGATGACCAGGCGAACAATATCATATTAGTAATTTTTTTTTGGTACAAATGCTATATTTTTATTAGTAATAAATTAAAAATTTTTAAATACAATTTCTTAATAATATTAAACTTTTGCATTTTTTATCTCAAAATATATGTAACAGCTTATATATAACAGACTTTAAATAAATTATTTAACAAACTTATGACTTAAAAAAATAAGTGATAAACTTAATATATTCCTTAGAATTTTAAGTTGACAAGCAAATAGGGAATATATTGGATTAAGCATACATTGTCTGTTTCCTACCCTATCCAAGTCCTTTCATTTTCACGTTACTCTCGTGGCTACCTATTGGAGGGTCACGCACGGTACAATGATTGTTATTCTTCCCCAAATTTCCAAGCCTTCCTTTGTCCAACATGTTATTGCCAAAGTGATCTTCACGGTAGCCTGTCAATTAGATGATAGCACATGGACTAATAGCAACAATAAATTCTTATAATTTATTTGTTTTAAAACAAGGTTAAAGGATACTATTTCATAAAAAAGAAATTTATTAAAGAGTTAATTAATAAAAAAATTATAATTTTTCAATTACAGCAAAAAAGCAAAATTTTCTTTTTCTTTTGTTTTTAATTTTAATTAATTGTATTTTACTATATTCTAATGTAAAATTTTACTTATACTTAATATTAGTTAATCCAGCAGACCTAATTTGACATTTTAGTTTCATTAACTCAGAGACTAGTATAAATTTATTTTTTAAAATATAAAAATTTGAGTATTTTATTATTTTTTTAATTTGAATTATAATTATAAAATTATGTAAAATTTTGATTTTTTTAACAATTAAACATATATTGTCTGCTTCCCACACTATCCAAGTCTTTCTTTTTCGTGTTACTCTCATGCCTGCTTATGGGAGGGTCACACACGGTACAACGATTGTTTGTTTCCTTTCCCTATAAGTCCACTTTGACTCGTGAATTTTTGGCTATGTATATATATATATAATTATAATTCGTCACTGGATCCGATTAAAACTTAAATTAAAAATTACAAAAGATTTCAAAATTTACTTAATTTTATAATAATATCTCAAACTTAAAAATCGCAAAAGGTAGTTCTATTTTTCAACTTTTAATAAAAATAGTTTCACGTTAAACTTTTCATTAATAATATGGTTGATGTAGCAAATTATATCATATTAGTAATTTTTTTGTACATATGCCACATATTATATGTGTTACTATGAATTGTATTATTTAATAAATTATAAATATCTTAAATCTTAAAATCATTATAAAGTAAAACATATAAAGTAGTGCATAACTATTCTAAGATTTTTAATAATTTTGATTTATTAAATAATAAAAGTTATTTGTGACATAAAATTAAATATATAACAGCCACATGGAACAAATATGAATATAATGTGGCTCGGTATGTCATTTATATTAACAAAAAATTTAACGTCAGATTATTTTTATAAAAATTAAAAATTAAAATATTTTAATACTACTTTTGAAGTTCGAGTTGTAGTGTAAAATTAAGTAAAATTTAATATTTGTTTAACTATTAACTGCAACTATAACTAATTGAGTGTAAACATGGATAGTTAGTTTAATTTTTTGAATTCTCAATAATTGGTAATTTAGGAATTACAACCAATTTAGGAATTAAATAATACAATTATCTCTCTTAAAAAATCTACCAAATTAAAGAATAAAAATTTCAAACAAAAAAACACGTGTTCCTTAAAAAATAACTCTTTTATACTACACCGACCGAAATATCTACTAAGAACAATATCTTTATAAAGATATAATTTCCAAACGCATTTCTTTTCAAGGATCTAGAAACGAAAGGAACCACTAGATTTCTCTTTAATTGCATGCCCACTTGCTTTGTTTCTTCAAAATTATTATGTTGATATTTTATCAATTGACTTGTGTATCTCATGGATTATGTAAACAATGTTCAATTAAATAATCATTCTTAATTATCTTAATTTCTTGTATTATCAATAAGTGATGTAATAAAACTCAATCAACTACAATAAATTAAAATTTTAAAAATATAAGACAATTTTAGTTTTAAATCACCAACAACAGTGGTTTAAATATAAGAAAATAGAAAGAAGCAATATTAGATGTGACGTTTTATATTAATTTGAAAAGATTGAAATAAATGAGCAATATTACCAAATATTCAAGGGGGGATTAGAAAGATTCAAACTGACAAAACATTTTATTGTACATATGAAGATCAATTTATAAAAATTAAAGTGAAGTCTGGAAACACAATATGATGCAACCTTAGGCGTGAGCATATTGAATAGAAAGCGTGAGCATATTGAATAGAAATTGCAATTTCTCCGCTTCAAACCTAGAGGAGAAAAACCTGTTAAAAATGATTTAAAACTTTATATTGGGCAGATCCAGGTGAAAATTAATGAAGCTATGATATTTGAGATCCATAAATCATAACCACG